>DVQP01001887.1:0-13900 GCA_018231745.1 Danaus eresimus
TTATTATAATTAGTTAATCTTTTAGGTATGTGTGTGTATGGTTATTTATGAATAAAGTTATGTTTTAAGAAATGTCTAAATCTCCATGAAAAAGTTAATCTGATAATATATCGTTTTTCAAACGGAAAAATAAATATTTTTGTTATTTTGAATGTGAAGTATTATTTAATACAATCATATTATGAGAAACTAGTCCATAGAAATAGTCAATCAAGTTCACAACATAACAGAATACGTGCTCTAGGTGCATCCATCTTGGTAGATGCGTACAACGTACAACTTGGGATACACGGAAAGTGCTTGAAACGGAGATAATAGGAGACATCTCGATACAAGGACAGATAAAGAGGGTTCCCATGGATTCTGTGGCGTCCTTAAAATTCGAACCGTGTCGCGGTAAACGGGCCAAAGGTTAAAGCCTGTATCTCCATCACAGGAAACAATTGGATAAATAAACAAAAGATATAAAAACGTCAATCTAGAACAAACGTGTCAAAACCGTTTTAAACATTCAGTACGGACACGATAAAGGACATTTAGACTATAAAATAAGTCATTAAACTTGTGAAATGAAGATTTTATCGCGATTGTACTTCATGAAAACAATGTTTAACGATTTGCTATAAACATCATGTTCTGTTTACAAATAATTAAGATAATAATGTGTTGTTTGTTACAGTGGCTATAACAGACGGTAGTTATTAATATTATAAAATGTTTATTTGTTCCTCAATTCTAACTCAACAAATTTAATATACATATACCGACGGCGTGACTCCACTTTCATTGTTTGTATACCTCTACTACTACTACATTGGTTTAATATAATATTTTTTTAACGATTATAATTATGTTTGCCTCCATATTAATCAACAAAACTATAGTTTAAATATAAACAGTAAAAAACCTATGAAATATATCGGTATTATATTGCAAGGATGTATGTGTGTATATTGAATGTTCACAAGTTATCGCTACCAACTAGTAGGTGGCTCGTAATATCCCGAGGCCTATGTCGATGCCGATATGAATTACAGAGGTCCGTCGATAAATTGTTTATGTAAACTGATGTTCATATTTATGTATGGATGATTATGTTCAACTGCATTTTTGTTATTTCCATTGCCTCAATGTGATGTTATTTTATTTGTTTTCACGTACATTTCGCACGTTTGATACTTTATAATAGATTAAAAAAGTTTAGCTACAAACTGCGCTTACGGACACAAATATTTTCGCTTAATAAAACTTATGCCTATATTTTATATATACGTAAATGATAAATTCAATGACAGTTACTTTATAGAAAATTTGCTTAGAAGTTTTTAAGCAAAACGGTTGAAATAATGATTAAACTAATCGTCTTGCAATATTAAGATATGTTTTTGAATATAAGTAAGCCCCAACATTATTTTTAATACATCATTGTTAAAATTAAACAGCGCTGTACGTAATTGACAACAATAATCCTGCCATTAACATATCGTAATTTTGATTTACAAAATCTCAATAAAGCCAGACCACCCAATATCTCGTTGATTAATTTCCTGACATAAAAAACAATATTCTCACATATCATGACTCACACGTCTTATTGCGAGTACTCTGCCATAACATAGCAGGCTCATCTCGGATGCATGAATCAGTGACACTTGACAATTGCTGTTTCCAAGAATATGTGCTGCGGTTTCTTATAAAGCCATAAAAGGAGCTCAAAATGTGCCGCTCGAAACCTCAACTAGACATAGTTACTGAATGTGCATATATATATTTATAGTAATTAAGAACATTATTCAATGTTAACCTAGTATAATAGTCAATGTATATGTTAATAGATATACATATTCATATTCATAAAATATGATCCAAAAATATTTTTGAGATCGTAATTTAAAATTAATGACATCTGAGATTTTCGCGAGTATTTTAAATGAGACTTATATATTTTCACATTTCCTACGCGATTTTTTATTACTTTAAAACTACATAATCCCGAGGTTTCGGTAACTTTACAGCAGCCGTGATCACGGGCAGACGAGATGTGACGAGACTCGTTAAAATTAAATCCAAATATTTAGAAACGGAAGCAGAAACTACTACTTCTGCTTGTTATATTTAAAAAAATACAACTTATTACAAAAAGTGAGTTTAAGCAAATAATGATTACGTTTACGCATAATAAAAGCATATATTGCAAAATAACTATAGAGTTATAAATTATATTCGGATATTTTTGTAGTACGTTGATGCTAAGCCAAAAACTATATGATTCCAACAAAATACATTTAATCAAAGGTCATATGAAAGTTGCGACATCAAACTGACTAATAAAATTATATACGCCAGCTGATGAAGATGTAGGATGTGCTAATTAATAACCATCAATTAGCACCAAACACAGAACACAAAAATAACTATATTTTGCTAAAACGCAATGAATCATCTTAATGAATCCAACCGCACTGTAAATAGATGATTGGAATACATAAATGTTGTATCAATCAATGAATGACCTACATATATACTGTAAAATAATATGAAATCATTACCGCATTAATAAATTCTCATGTAAAATTTGTAACGCTTCTCTTAACAGGTCCGGCATTACAAGAACGTAAAAATAATTACGTAAAATAAACAGGATTGTGCCCTAATCATAATGAATACATGTATTTGGACATGTTTCATAACCAAAATTTAATTAAGTCTTCGACAGCAATTTCGTAAGGCTGACAAGAAACTATACAATAATGAGCGCTGTATATAATAATACATATTTGTACTATGTGTCTATTATTTCTTGTGTGGTCTACTAATGATTATATGGCAGCGGCATAATGGAGGAAAACTATGAAATTGTCGTTATTTAGATCGGTTATTACTTCCAATGAAACTATGTTACCACCGATAATGGACACGTTAGCTTTGATAATATTGGAGAAGAAACTGACTATCTGTAACATTATTAACTACGAAAGCCCATTTAATTTTTATGATGCTATTGTTTATGAAATGGGAATTGTATCAAATTAATTTCATAGATGCATAAAATTAATTTGGTCGAATATTTTTTTGTAAAATAAAGTACTTCTTAAGTTTAATTGATTTTAGAAGGTAGCTTTAACATATAACAATACTTACGGAAGCTCAAGCTAAGTGGTAGAAGTATTTCAAATAAAAGAAGTATTTCTTCTTAACTCTCGCTATAAAGGAATTTTAAATATTAATGAGTAAAAGTTACACATTCCACTTAATCCGTTATAATTTTTCTGTTTCGGTATTTCCATAATAAATGTGAGTGAAGAACCCAAAAATAGGCTGTGACTTAATATCGTGTCAAATTGTCTCGAGCCAATTCTCAATCACGCGCTAATAGAATCACAAACAGAAAATAATGACGAAAAAAGCTAAGATGCGGATTTAGCACTGGGATTCTGGTGTATCAACATTGATCCAATCGATAACATTAACCTCTGACTTGGATCACATCACATAAATATCGATGATACTATGTAGGTATGTATCCGGCATCGCGGAGCTATGTGAAAAGAAACTGCATAAATAATCAGATGTAATAAGTATTCATTAGCAGCGAGCACATCAAAACCAAAGGGAATCCTTTAAATCTCCAGACATAAGAACCTGTTAATCTGACAATATACCACAACGGTGGTCACGATTTATATGCGGTACGACTGTTGATACACGGGCTGGTTTGTAATGACGACATGATTGTGGACAGTCGACATCGGGAACAAGTAAAAATATAGCCGTGATAAATGTACAGACGCAAGAGGCACGCGAGCATCATTACGAGCGCGCGCCGATCATCATCGTATCAAAGCGAAAGGTCAGAACGAAGGTCCACTGCGGCTCCATTTACCTCCTAATCGAGTTTCTTAACGGCAATTATTGTTGTTTCATATAATCACAATACCATTTGCAAATTTATTGTTTTTTTTTTTTGTGTTCTACGCATATAACCAGCAATAGGTTTGTTTTTCAGACACAATCCTAATCAATATAGTCAATAGAACACAGTTATAAGTAGCTTTACGGGTGGCGCATTTGTCTATCCCTAACGGACAAACAGATGCGAGGCCTTCGGGCGCGATAACAGGGACGAAGTATCTTAGAAATACCGATGGTTATTTATGGCGAAGACGTCGAACCAAGTCACATCCAAGAACAAAAGACGAAACAAATGTTCAAGATAATGTTTAAGTTATAACATTTCATATAGAAATAAGATAATTATCTTATTAATGTCTTCTTATAATTAAAGCAATAAAACAAGCTGTTACGGTCAAAATAATTGAAGTAATAAAGGTCATATATAAATATTTGATAATTAATCTGTTTTAATAGGTGAGACATCTGTTTGTATTCCGGCAACACGCACTGAAGCAGCGACAAATGCCTTTCAAATTCCAAGAGATCTCGCGTGGGAGGCAGACGCCGTGAGATGAACATAAACGCTAGATGTGACCGGCTTTAATTGAATAGTTAGGAGGGAGGCTTCGAGGTAGAGGTTGAGAGATAAGTAGTGAAAGAAGGTTAGGTTAGTCAAGTAGGTAGATAGAATGAAGCAGTCGCATCAAGGCTAGCTCAGGCGGCTCTCAAGCGCCGCCGACACCTACGCACTCAAGAGATTTATAACATTACCCATATTCGGTCTACGAATGGCGCCAATTCGACGCTTCAAATTAAAATCGCGTTTAAAGCAAAAAGATAATAAGAGTCGTCTGATAGATTGCTTTGCTGTTTTTGTTGTTTGTGTTAAACAATGAACATTCGAACGGTTATTTATATTCAAAATATTATAATATATAAAATATTTGTATTGTCTATGTATATTGCGAAATTTTATTCATAATGTAAATGTACTTACTCTGTTACTTTGGTCTGAGGAGGTATAAATCGGCCGGGCATAAAAATCTTCTTATAGAGTATGCCGTTCCTATGTAGTTCCTAAAAAATATTGAGCATATTGGATCTTATTTCTATTTCAAACTATAATGTAACTAAATGTGTCAAGTTGTTATGGGCGTTATAAAATTTTCTGACCACGGACAAGAATTACATAATCATAAGAAAGTGTATCAATATTATTTATAAAAAATCACATATTCATCTGAATATAAAATTTAAGACATGGCATCATCATAAGCATAAAAAATATTTCAAAGAGAAAATGTTTAATTATTTTAAAATGTATACAGACGCTATGTACCATTGGGGAGTAGTATTTATTCGTATTAGTTAAGTCAATGACAGCGCCAAGTTTCGGGATAGACTTTAGAAGCGTTTTGATATTCCATCTAAAAAAAACATATAATGAGTAATAAAATACAAAAAATACATGATTTACGTATATTTCTTTTAAACATACTTACGGTTCCTTATCCTTCTTCGTTTTGATAGTCTGAAACAAAGTATTTTTTTAAAGAATACTACACAACTTTGTTATAATTACATTGTAAACTCAGAGTATTATGTATGATTATCATATATTATTGTAGCTATACACAATAGTGCTTTGAAAACGCCGCACGTAGGCGACAGTGCACTGATAAGGGACCTGATCAATCATCGACTGGCCCTACCTCACCGGTGTCAATGACCTCAGACGGTATGCCCACCTGATGGGATCGAGTTTTGGACTGGACATCCAAATTTCTAAATTAGTCGACCCGTAAAAATCTCTCCCGATCTTCAGACAAAATACGCAAGCCCGCAAACCTTCCCAGAAACCGAATATTTTTTCACTATAATAAAATAAATATTTGATGCGATTATAATTTTTAAAAAACGTTGAACATAAATCCCCAAAAACCCATTTCTGTTGCACCGGAGGCAGAAGTTTTTTGGAAATTTTCAATTTTGCTCAAAAACCAACCTAAATAATACATCAGGTACCAAAATAATAGGTGTTCATGGCGGCTATAACTCACCTCCAGTGTTGACATGATTGAAAAATATAACAAAATAACCCGCCAGGAGGTGTTTACAAAGGGGGTTTAATTTTCAATATGCATCGAACAGTGTTTCAATTGCGATCCTCAATTTCAAGTTTCGTTTTAAATTGCACAATAAATATTAAATATTGATTTTAATTCAGAGTTCGATTAACATTTCAAGCGATCAATTAATATGTAGCGGTATCATAAGAAAGTTTGGTAGTTAGTTGTCTTGAATACATTATGATACATACCAACATCAATTAATTATTTATTAAACGAATTCATTACTTGGAAATATGAAATCAAAAAGTATGCCCTTTGTATGATTTATCTTTATAAAATAATTATAATACTGTAAAAAGAAATAAATCTTCTTCAAACAAAAAAAAAAGAACATTAAACAAACAACATAAGGTATTCTGTTTAGGTGTTTTAGCATAAAAATAAGACCAAAGAATCTTGACTGTACAAAAATATCTATCAACGCTCAAGTTATATTAAGTGCAGAGATTAAAAACAGACACGTACAAGACGTGAGACAAATCAGGGGGATGAGAGACGATAATAAAATTATCAACAATGCACCTTAATAAATTGCTGATTACCCGCTGACGTGGACGTATGGTATGGCAAGCATTACTTGCATGTGTCGCGAACGGCGATAAATGTAAATTTGTCATTTTTACGACACAACACTTCACAATCGCAAATATAAAAAAAATCCCACCTGCAGAGATAATCACAGCTTGCTTCGGATAAATTAATTAGGCAATGACAGAGTGCAGTGCTATAAGCTCCGACAGATATAAAAGTTGGAATTCAGATATTTATTTGGGTATTGCGAATTTAGAATTATTTGCCAATCAATTTGAAATATAATAATGATATACATCATGCAAAGTTACAAGATTTTGTTTTACATTATATATTTATTGCAATAGGTATCCTAGAGTTTTGGTGAGTCAACGTGTATTAAATTACAAAATGCTCAGAAATCAAACTGAGTCAGTAGAGAATCGAATTTACAACATTATCGAGAAGGCTTTTGCTGTTAGTCCCTTTATCAATACTCTGATGTCAGTTGTTCCATCTATTACTTTCATGATATGCATTGTTCATAAAATGCAAATTAAAAATATCAATTTAATCTTTGTCCTTAAAAACCAGATGCCAGAAAATTTAACTGAAAATCCCACAATACAATGTAATTATTTCGAAAACAAGAATCCGCAGTTTATAAATGATTCATTACTTTTCAATGAAAGTATCAATCAAGAAAAAGCCCAATAATATCTATTTGTATGTCAATAAGAGTCATTTTTGTATATAACATCTTGATCCTGGAGCTTTTTGTTGCGTTGCGTTGCGTTGCGTTTTGAGGAGCATCTGAACCGTTACATCTTTTATTCGAATGGTAATGATAGTATAATTGACAGAGGGCACCTATTGTTCCCATTGTCTTCTATTGATATAGTTTTGTCGCCCTGTAATGGAACTTTTGTTATTGTTTTAAATAATACAAGATCCCCTTTTGACAACCGAGTATTTAATGCGGTAGATTCAAAAAGGGTGGAGCAATATCACTCAAGTGACGAGAAACATACGTTAGTAATAATAATATATTATTTTTTGTATGTACAATATTACGGATATGATGTTGTTTTATTATAGAGTGCATTGGATAATGAATAAGTAATTCAAAATAGGTTTCGGATCATGAATTTGTTATGTGACAAATTTAACACACCATATAATGAGTTAGGTAATAATTTGTGTCACCATAATTGATATGTGGCTAGCATTTCATGTATGCGGGCCTTGTCAACGATAGAAACTCTTAAATCATATTTTACTAATCTTGAATCAATTACTATTTAAGACATACGGGTTACAATAATTATAAGCGAGTCATGAAAATAATTTACGATAAATTTTAAATAAAATATAAGTTGGAATATATCAGTAAAGGTTTTCATTGATTCTCACAAATAGTTAACAAACAGAAAAAGATGATATCATGACAATCCATAGATATCAATGTCATACTAGGTATAAATCGCACATTATTTCAATGAGTTCACAGTTGAGCAGAAAGTTAGAGACCGTATACATTACAATATATAGTCTTATTTTTAATATGGCTACATAAAAATATCCTTTAACTTCTACATCGAAAGCTTCAATACATCACAAATTTTATATACACTATCACATATCATACAGGTAAAGGTATTGCCCATAAAGAACTAAAAGAAACGATCCGTTAAAATCGGATTCCGTTTTGGTTTCAAGCGATTAATCCAATAAAAAGCTATTGGATCCGATGTCGGGTGCATTTATCGCGCCTAATTGCGACCACCGCAGATTTGACTTCCAAACGAGTTGGGTGGTGTGATTCGTCCCCGTGATACCCCCTTGTTAAACTAAAACGCTTCATAACATTGGTTCCGTAGATTTATAAAAACTCATATTTTAACACCTTTCTATTTTTATGAATAACATTTGACCAAAACAGTAGTGAGTATTAGTACAGAGGTAACTCGAAGGTATTGTATAATATAATTTATTATAATTTCCCGCAGCCATACCTCAATATGTCATAAATCATGATCATCGCTCGTATAATATTCGGTCGTTGCAAAATAAAAAATATTCTTTAAGTCGGCTCTAGATAAAGTTACTTTTAAATTGACCTTTTCATAAGACATTATGGTATTCATTTTTTACAATACGAACCCATATCCTTAGCAAGGCTGATTAGCAAAGTATTCATTTTCTTGACAGCAGCCAACATTTACAGTTAATAAGTAATAACTACCAAACAATACTGACAACGAAAGGCGTTATATGACAGACAAGTTGAAATGAGCGCAACACCTACCTTTCATCGAATATAATAATTTTGAGTGAATTTTGAAACAATTTATCTTCATACTAACAAATGAAGGGTTATTTAAATAATATGATTTAAATCAGACATTGATGTACTAAAAAGCTCATCTATTATTATTCCAAGGTTGGGAATCAAAACAAAACTGTGAAGAGCTGATTATCCCACGATCTCGTGGCCAGACTGGCTCCAAGTACGAAACTTAGCGCGTACGTGTCAAAAGATGTAATTATGAAGAAATCCAATCAGCGGGCACCGGCCGGCCGTCGACGTTGATTGAGCGATAAATTTATTGAAGATAAATCTCCTTATCGCGACAAATCAGTAGCTGATACGGTTTTAATACCGGAGCGGAAAGAATGGAGGGACTATTACATTCATTGCATGCACTTATTAATTGCTTTTATTGATGATACCATTAAAGAGATTGGCTTAATTGGTATTATTAATAAATGTTGTTATGCTAATAAGATTTATGAGACGATATTGTTTATTTTCTTTTGTATCTGAGTCAGATTTTTGTTTTGTATTAGCTAATTCACTAGGTACAAAAATAAAACATTTTGATAATAATATGAAAACCTAATCTTAAGGAAAATCTTAAAATCCACTTAATAATAGTTGAATCTCGTAGCGTGAGCGATAAATTCCACTAAATGGCCTGATATATCTCATTGTCAATGACTACATACTTAAAGCCATCAGACAATAAGATTTAATGGCAACAGCAAATATTAAAATACTCATATGCATATTCCCAGACAGATGAATCTCAACACGACTTTTGAAATACAATGCTTTCTTCGTACGGACCTTCGATATAATGTGAAAATATGACGTCCTTGTAGGCGTACAGATGGCGCCCTCAAACCGCGATATAAATCCCAGTGTGTATGAAAAATAAATATTTTATGTGATAACCCGAGGCGGTACACGTTTGACATATATTATTAAAACGATAAAAAATTAATATTTAACATAGAAACTCAAATATTTTTTTTTGTCGCTGGGGATGTCTCGACAAATCGCATTTCATATTGTACACCGCACTCAAAGTAAGCCCGAGGCGAGTGCAGTACTAAGCATTCAGACTAATTAGACGCTAGGCAACTGAGAGCCGTCGTTTGATTTAAAGAACATACAAAGCTTATATAATATACACCTTATGTGCATTGCAATAAGAATATTTTGTTCAAATATATTCTTTAGGAAATGTGCAAGTGTATTCGATGACGGCATATGATAGGCCACCTACGCGCAGGCGCCGCGAAATTCGTGAGAAGAAATGATCCGGCGCCGCAACCAACTTAATGAACTGTATATCTCTTGCAAATGCATTATTGCCCCTTCAACCGATTATATGAAATTGACAATTAAATATAACACGGACTATGTAAAACAAAGTTACATCTTTTAGCAATATTATTTTTAGACTGTTTTTTTTTTCTTGACATTATTATAATGACACGCTAACAAAATTATCACTGTTACACTCCCATATTTTGTATATGAAAAATACCACAAGTTAGATTACACATAATAAAAATAAATGAAGTGGCAACAAAATCGTCAACTCGGTAGTTAGCGACCTAGCACATTGTAAAATAAAGTAATAAATTGGCAATACTATCCACTATTTTTAAGATGAAAAAACTTAAAATCGTTGTGTTTAATGATGTTGTTAAAATATCTTACTCATAGCGAATGAAACAAACAACTGAAGTTCTTAAAATAGTCAACACACTTTTCAAAACCTTCCTTTTAAACAAGACACATTTATTTTCTCTCACATGTGCTTCCCTTTCTCTAATTCTATAAAATGTATTTGAGGTGGTTTTAATAAAAGCAATTTCCCAGGGATTGGTTCGTATAACATAGAATCAACATGAAGCAAGTTGCAAAACATGTGGTCGACATTTAGGGCGTGTCGACACACCTCTCTATTAATGCTATGTTCAGCCCTTGCAGGTGTAACCTTCATAGAAACAGAGGCCTTGTATAAAAAAAACTTCTTTAAGATCACACAAACAAACGAGATTAAACTAGAATTAATTACAAACGCCTTCAAGTTTTCCGGCCATTAAACATAAAGAATATAACATTAAGATATCAAAGTATAATTAATGGCAGGTTCCAACAGATTCTTATCTGATCATATAATATTTAAATAATGTCGTTACACCATAAACGATTGATTAGACATTTCATACACACGAAATTCCATTAAAGATGTAACTTCAAGAGACTACATATAATAGAGAAATTAAGATTATAGATAGATTTAACTTGAATTATCGACGACAAATTTACATATCAACAACCCTTCAACGTGTGTAAATTAAATTACAAGATAAGAATTGAAGCAAAAGCCTTCAAAGGTACGATTAATGCGTATGTTTGACCTATGCCTTCATTCGATAGAAGAATCCGGTGATAAAGATAACGTTATGTCTAAGAAACTGACGCGCAACATACATGAAAACACAAAACACAACATAAAAATATAAAATGCTATGTTAATATGACTTAAACAGTTACCGGGGAAATCTTTATAACTCTGTGTATTGTGAGTTATAATATGTGCGATAAAAGATGCAACATTCAGTAAATTATTTTGGTTGTAAAGTAATAACAGCGCATTGTGTTAGTTTTAGTGGTAGCTGTAACGCGAAGACTCTAATGACAAACTATTCATAGTTCTCAATTGACATTCTATAAACGTAAATTGTCATATAAAAGAATATGGACGTTGAAATTTTAAAGTTTCCCTCGACGTACTTATACCGCAGACACATTAGTTAGTCAATTCCCAGCATAGAATTATTGTTAATAAATAAAATGCATTTTTTCAGCTCGTAGAAATTACTCTATATGAGGGTATGAGAATTTGAAAACTCCATCACTGGAAGTCGTTACGTCGCAAGAATAATGAAATCATATCACACCAGTTGTGTAAAGCGAAGACAAAAATTCTAAAAGCAGGCAGAGATTCTCCACCTACAAGTGTTGTTTTTAAATTCATACTTATCTTACAATAGAAGCTCTTTGTTATTTTGCGGTCGTCTCCTTAATAATAATAAAAAGTACAAAAACCCTTTGGTATTCTATATTGGTAGTATATGACAATTGGGCTTATATAAGTCAAAACAGTTAGTCTTCTATAGACGACTAAGTTAAAGAAGAAATTTATAAATTGTTCCTAATAATTGTACATTCATTCAATTCTATTTCAAACTTTAACGTTAGCTTCAAACACAAACACAAAGGCATATTTGTGAAATATTGGATATAAACGTCAAAGTTAACCAAATGACATTTTTAGGTCTCGTAATGTATTAATCTTTTTCCTCATACTTCATATTCCAACTTCACCCAGGACTGCGAAACTCAATCTTGTATGAGTTTCAGTTTACAAGAGTATTGAAATCATGAGCCAAATAAAATCAACATAAAGTTTTCACTCTATTTAAAGGCCTGTCTTACTTCATCGTTAAATGGATGTCTTTGAAAGCAGCGAGGGTGTTTAATAAAAACCTAAATACATACATATGGACATCTTATTTATACTTTTATTAAATGATAAATATTTTTACGACACTATGTAGACTATAAATTATAATAATCATAAAATATTAAGGAGTAATCTGTTTTAATGATCGCAAACTTTAACCTTCTTTAGGTCGTAAACCGACATTAAATAATAGACACACCTCGAATGACATTAATTTTAATATCAAACAATTCGGACAACTAAGACTTTAATAATATTGAGAGCTCAATAGTATTATTTTTAAGAACTTATCACATAAATACTAAACAATATAAAATAATTCACGATTTCTATTTCCTTATTGTCGTTAAAAAAACACATATATAACAAAAATTTTTAAATAGATATCTTAATTTGCATCACCGACAGCCGTCCGACGAGGCGACTGTTAAATTAAAAACAACAAAATTAAACAATAAATACTATAAGTCCCCGAAAGCGTCATTTTAAAATCATATAAAAAAGTTATTAATGACATTTATATCAAGTTTGGCCCATTAATATTCAATCTTAACATTTTTTAATTTATTGCCCGGGGTACGGCTATCGCAACTAATGCTGTGTCCGCGGAAACAGAATAGTTTACGATACTATTAATCAACAAAACTTATGACTGTTAATAGGAAAATTAATAAATTTGTTTTTTTTATGTCTCAATACAAGAAAAAGTTCTTTGTAGAATATATTATGAGAAATTCTTCGGTTCGTTAGGATGAAAATAATTAAACAGGTCCAAGATAAAACTTCGCTAATGATTATTAGAGACTATATCTTTATTTTTAATATTAGCAATAACTTTAACGAACAATTTAACCGCTAATCGCAAGTAATAAGATATTAATTATGTTTAAGCAGAATATTAAATTATTATTAGTTACCTTCTAAGATTTCTCCTCAAGAACTTTACTAAAATCCTAAGCCAAGCTATACATGTCTTAATTTTTGATACATTTCAGTTTAAAAAACTTTGGACTGTATTTAACATTATTTACAAATATTTTAATTCAATTATTTAATTGCTTAAAAGCAAGTTAAAACAATACAAAAGATATAAATCATCATCCCGCTATTCAATTTAATGTTACGTCCATTGTCATTACAGGTCTCAAAATTCTAATAAATATAATGTCCAAACCAGTCGCCAGTTAGAGGTTGGTAGGCAATAAAATAATTAGCGTTCTGGCATTTAATAAGAAAATAACATCTTATTTTAAACAAACTAATGGCCACCGTAGATCAGCTAAGGTAATGCGGACGTTGGGTTATATATCAACATTTTCGTTCCACAACTTATGTCCCACTATTAAGATACTCGTGTTGACATAATGACCAGGCAAACAAACTTAAACGTTACCATTATTCACTCGTTTAATTCAAACTCATAAAAGGAGTTTACACACTAAATGAGTTTTGTATTTCGCATTTTTGTCGTTTTACTATGAAGTTAAAACAACACAATGTTTTTATAAACTAACCTACTTGGATTAAAACTTCCGT
>DVQP01001888.1:0-13897 GCA_018231745.1 Danaus eresimus
CGTTCGTGTGTGCACCGAACTAAGGAAAATAAGTAAAACCAATTTAAATTAACTTTCCTCGTCGCCCTCTGGAGCTCTACTCGACTCTAAGGCAGTGATTTTCGCTTACTCTGATAACATTCTAACACACAAATATATTTATAATACGTAGACACAGAACATTGCTGCGAGTCATGGCCGAGTTGTGTCTCGCGCCGACGATATGATTGGGTGTCCAGAGGAATGTAACATCTTGATATCGCCCAAATAGTGATAGAAGACAGTGTCTCGACAGTCGGAGTCTACTGCGTTCATTTGAGGACCCTGTTGGCAGAGAACGGAACGGACGCACCAGCAACTTATACGGGAAGCTGAGCAGCAAGCTGATCAAGATCGTGATTCATCGGAAGTTTCAAATCTAAGACCAAATCCTCTGGTTTTGCCAGGTGCCAGGTGTTCGTGCCAGAAAGCGCGCGTCTGTAATGAGCACGTGATCCAAAATCTGCGGCGTTTACTCCTGTACAAGACTCTTCTGAGGAATTCACAACAGCTCGCATAAAGACTATCGTGTCGATGTTACAAAGTCATATTAGCAGTATGAAAATATAGCACCGGCTGAGTTTCATGCCTTACAGTTTACGGAAAACAAACGGACCAGGCTCAGTTGAATCTCTATTTGGTTGGAATTCTTTCCAAACATTTTCTTTGTGTTTTGAAAGCAGCCGTTGAGGCAAATTTCCACAAAACAGCTTCCCATTTGGAAAAAGTCAGAGGAGCAGGTCGCGGGGGACGCCCTCACACTCGGACCAGTCGGGACACAACTCGCTTGTTCAGCAAGTGATAGCTCGAGGCTCGGAATGTCTCTTTTCATTTATTCATATATTAATTTTATTTTTCTGTGATTCATTTCTATTTAATTGAACAGCTGCAGGGCATCCATAGAAAGAGGTCCTCGGCTGAATGAGCTCAGAACACACATCTCTCCCACAGCAGACCGAGAGCGGACACTGCACTTAACAATTATTATAAAAATTAAAATGATGACGTGCTTAATGATTTTAAGAAATAAAATGATGTCAGTCGTTAAATAAAAATAACAAATGTTTTCGGAAAAAATTTATTAGTATTAGTGGTTACAGCGGGGTCTTCTGTACATTAGGAGTGCTTACGGACAGACCGACCGCGGGCCGACCGCGGGCCGACGGCGGGCCGACCGCGGGCCGACCGCGGGCCGACCGCGGGCCGACCGCGGGCCGACCCTGACGTCCGCCAGGGAACGGAGCTCGCGGAGGAAGCGGCGCGAGTTACATACATACAGAGCTTGCTTTGAGCCGCTAAGTGTGAGGCGGGCGCTGGCTGAGTTAACGAAGCGACTAATAAAACTAACAACATATATAAATTCCATTTTCATTCTTATGTACACGACGCGCTGCCGGGGCGACTCGCCGACTACGTGTGCTTAACTAAATAACAAACATTAATGTATTTGGTAATATCTTCACAAACAAAACTCGGATTAGCTAACGAACGGACCGAGGCGTGTGCGCCGCAGACCACTTACGACTTCTTCCTGGAAAGTTAAAACAATCGTGATCAGACAACGATGGAGAGAGTCGGGGTGGGGATGTGGGAGTGGGGGTGGCGGGGTCGTCACTCACTGGTCGTGGTTGTCGGTGTCAGAGTCGTCGAGCTCGGGCTTGGTGCGTCTCTTCTCGTAGACCAGGATGATGGCGCAGAGCACGAACACTTCGGCGCAGATGCCGAGGAAGGGCCAGAGGGCGGCGTACATGTCCTTGACCCGGAGCGTGGTGGTGGCGGGCAGGGCGGCGTCCGGGGCGCTGCAGCGGTAGCGGCCGGCGTCGGAACGCGCCGCCGCCTCCACGGTGAGAACGGCGCCGGGCGCTCCGCCCTCACCCGAGCCCAGGACGGCGCGCGTCCCGAGCGCCGCCGTCACCTCTGTGAAGTTGCCCTCGTCGTCCGAAGAATTGGAGTACCACCAGCTGACGGGCCGGTAAGGTTTGCCGATGACCTTGCACACGAGCTTGAGCCGCTGGCCCTCCACCACGTTGGTGTTGGCGGGCAGCTTGAGGTGCGGTCGCCCGCGCACGGCCCAGCCCTGTGTGTCGCTCCGCCCCGCGACTCCGCACGTGTAGTTGCCGAAGTCGTCCTCCAGGGCCCGGGCCAGCCTCAGCTCGGCTCCTCCCTTCTCCAGCACGTAGCGGCCCGTCATCTCCCACACTTGCTCCAGGGCCGTACCGTTCTTAGTCCTGAAACGCGACCATCCGTTATGACATCATCATTCAAGAGAAATGTGAGCCGTGAGATGATCTGACAACTGTTCGGTCGGAGCGTCATCAGATCATGACGTCATGAGATTGTTGGTCGATACAGTCGGCACCGCTATCGCCGCCGCGTCCTCGGCGTGATCACGATAAGGACAAGATAACGATGCGGACGAGAACATTATGTAATGACAAAACGAACACGCGGCTGTAAACTGCTCCGAGGCGGTCTCTCTCGCTATGAACCCGGAAGAGTTTCACGGCCACGCTGTTATGTTAATATTTAATGAGCATAATGATAAAAGTCTTTTAATTTATAAATATAAACGAAAATGACATTCACACTAAATAAATGCTCTCGCCAGTGTTAACAGGCAATGGGGGGGAAGGGTCGCAAAACAAACTTTATAAAAAAAAAATAATTCAAACAATCGTTCAATGTGAATTTTTTACTATTACAAACATACAAGGAACCGCTCACGCGGACCGGCGGCGCTACTAGCGTTCGGGTCTCATACACATTTGACTTACATCCCATGAAAACATAGACTACCCTCTCACCAGACATATGCAAGGCTGTTCTCGTTGGGCAGGGAGCAGTGCAGGGACAGGTTACCGCGCACGTCGTACAACAGCTCCGCGAGGTCCGCGTCCCCGGCGGCGGCGGGGGACACAGGCCCGGCGGGGGCGGCGGGGACGGACTCGGAGGCCGAGGGAGACACAGACACAGAGGCGGCCGACTCCGCTGAAAAGAACGAAGAGTCCAGTCAGAACGACCGCCATCACGCGCCTTCCACTATCTACATGGCCTATGGCTATCGTCATGATAAACTTATCGCTACACTCCTACTGCTATAAAAGGAAGCAGAGGGTAGCCGTCCGCGTGTCACGGAACTATTGAATTAGTGTCTTGTGACTTGTGTCTCGGCGAGCGTGAGGCGCCGGCGACCCTCGCTCCAAGTACACAACTTCATATATCTGATGATATCTACATTTCAAACTTTACGAATTTGAATTTTCGTTAAAAGTTAATACAACTGAGGTGTATAGTGGCGAACTGGATTACGAGCTCCGTCCCATTAACGTGACATACAAACAATACATACAGTTAAACAAGCATTATGAGTACAATCTATAAACTAACTAGAGTTAAAAAACACAATGCGAACATTTTGAATAACAAGTTAAATAATTATAAAACAAAGACAAATATTTTTAAAGCGAGTGTGAGTTTGGTGATAGATGACAGGATGTTGGTAATAAAGTTGAAAGAACGTAAACTATGAATACACGTGGCCAGAGCGAAATAACCTACACTCCTCGTCACACGGATACTATCGCGTCTTGTGGGACATAAACGACATACACAACAATTAACAAACATACACACACACTGACTAAACGCGGTTACAGCGACGTCTGTTTACGGATAGCATTCCGGGAGACTTTCACGGCCGCTAGGCGTTGCTCATGTATTAAGAGCTGGGGAGGTAAACGTCTTCATCTTAAAGAGACGACGACTGAAAGACTCCAACTCGTACCCACAAACAAGGAAGTGTACTCACTCTCATATGAAGGGAGAGGGAGACAAATATACAAACAGTATTATTTTATTATATGAAACAGTGAAATGGCTCACAGTTACAAGCAGAGGGGTTGTAAATGAAACGATTTAATATCTTAGTACAGCAGCGGCGGCAGCACTACGAGTAGTGGCAGCAGTGAGCGAGAGCAATCTCTGTTTTGTTAATTTGTCACGTCCCCGTCCTCCCACGTAGTCACGCGTCGCTCGGTGTCTATCTGTCTAACAGCAGAAGTAGCCTCACGACCCGCGGCGGCAGGCAGCGGGCACCACTAATGGTAGAAACATGGACTTGGATCTACAAGCTAGTTTCAAAATGCCTGCGCACATTAAGAAATTTAAAAATATATACCCTGTGAGGGACGAAACAGAGCCTGCACGCATGAGGACATCCGTGTTTAAAACATTCTTAATACAATTTTACTGAATGCGTGCTCATTGGAATTCATCCAAAGCAAGACAAGTAGGGATATCTAGTTACTACCAGATGCCATATTGACGACACACTTTAGCCGAGCTCCTGAAGTTACATAACGGGACTCTTGTTTCAGAATATCTGAAAAACATCCCTGGGTGTAGTTACACGGGTGTCCATGTTTTATAAAGCTTTTATACTGTATATATTTACATATATATAAGCATGCTGTGAGAATTGTGTACTTAGACGAAATTTTCATCATGAAAAACATTATTTTAAAATAACACTAATGAGAATGAAAAATAATCGTTTTATTAAAATCTATGAAAGATATGACTTGTTTTCATTCGAGTGAACGGTGAAGTTAACAGACTGGCTCCTTTAGAGGTCGTATTATGTGAGCGAGTTTGCGAAGTAAAACGCGCTCATCGGCCCGACCCCGTCCAGAATACAGCCTCCCTTCAACCCCCAAAACCCCGACCCCCACAATGACCACAAACGTATGAGAAAACATTGGAGAATTATAACATTACAACGCCTCCCTTTACGGTGCGGATGCTAAAATAATAAATAGAAAATATGTTAACTAATAGTATCACATATTACTATGAAACGACTAACTACACAGCGAGAGGCTACAAGAAACAGGTAGCATACGATCCTACAGCGAACAGCTTACAAGACAACTAATTACAAATACAGTAAGAAAATATCGACTGCGGACGACATGACAAGCGCTACGTCTGAAATAGAGCCATGACAACAAAATAAAATAGGCAGCGTCTACAGAGGAGCGGCTCATGAGAAACTACCGCCGAGACTCCTCCAACACAACCACTACACTACAGAGAGGACGAGCAGACGGAGTGACGGCGGAGTGACGGAGGGTCACCGCTAGGAGCCAGGCGCATGCTCGGCCTGCACCGGAGCCAGTACCGGGGAGTACTACGACGCGCACGCGGTGGTCGCGCTCCCGGCTGCACGTGTAGAGGCCGGCGTGGTGGTCGCGAGCGGCCGGGGCCTGCAGGCGGGCGGCAAGCCCCGAGCCGGCCGCCGCTTCGGGCGCCGCGCGCAAGTCGGGCGGCGGCGTGGCCCCATCCCTCCGCCACTCGGCGCGCTGCTCGGGCCGCAGACGACACTCCACCGTCAGCGGAGCCCCAGCCGTCACCGTCACCCTGCTCTCCTCGCCCACCGCCGCCTCGTTCTCTGTGCACGGTGCCATAACGGTCCATCAATCCTCTTGCCCCCCCCCCCCGCTTCCTAGTGAGATACCCTTAGACTGCCCTCGGAGCAACTCCTCATGCTATTCTTTTGTCTAGGATCACTCTCATGTCACACTGACAGTGATGTTTCAAAGCTCAACCTCATTGAGAAGTTTGAATGATAATTGAATATGCCTTGTCCCATTTTCATTAATTAAGGTGATGAGCCACCGCTCCATTAATAAATACGGATTAAGTTAATTTATATACATTTTGTTATAAATAGTTGGAAACATTGTATGCTTTCAAATTACTCTGTATTTATTATTAAGAGTCTTAATGTTGAGTAATTGTTAAGGGAAAAACCCTGAAACTCAAACAATAATTCTTGCAGAGATAACAGATCCCTTAACAAACAAAGCATATTGCAGTATTCTTATTTCTTAGTTTACTTAAGAGATAAAGCTGTCCTCCACTTCAAGTAACACACGTTCCTGGTGTCTGACAATTAACATAACCATCCTTATAACTCAAACTATTGGAAATTTAAATATTCCAAATAAAAAAAATTGTTATTTACTTTAAGTGTGGATACTTTGTTCTTACTTCAATATTAATATGGAGGTGTATAGTAGATTCAGTCAGATTAAACTTATCAGACCTCATATTAATCTATAAATCATATCACTCACAAAATATTACAGATAACGGCCTCATTGTCCTAATTATTTTACAAGACCTGTCCTATTCTTAATAAATAAGTAACAAACTGTGTACTGAGTGTTACATTCTGTATGTATTCAAATTATTAAATGGCAAGGTTACAAGATTAAATTCACTTTTTAATGGAGGCTGTTATAAAAAGTCGATATTGGTTGAATTTAATTGTAATTTTATCCTCCCTACCATCAATTAAGTCGAGATGCAGCGATGATCAACATTTTGGTGCATTTCAGTACAATGGAGAAGCGACAGTCAACATTACCAATACTATGACATCACCCGAGCCCCAGATCTACGACATTATTTTATTGACCTACAAATATGTATCATGCAAATAGGCTTCCACAAAGTTCGGGATAAGAAAAAAATATCTAATTTTTACTAAAGGACAAACATGAAACCCAAGAAATATGAAATATACTCACTCTGAGCCTCCGACGAAATCACATTTGCTATAAATAGAAGCGCCAGCGGCATCAACAATGTGGCTCGAACCATGGCTGTAGATAGCAGTCCTTCCTCAGAGACAAAGAGCCGTCAACTAAGAAAACTCCACCGATGAACACGAATGGATTATTAATTATCTCTTTGTACGTATCAGTAGTGATACGCAAAATGGCGTTCCTTACTGCATTAGACTGCGACTTGAAACCATACAAATGACAACCTTACTGTCATTAACTGTCAAAACTCACGGAAGTAAACCATAGACACGAAAGTAACCATAGTACAAAAGTGTACAGACTGCCGTCACTATTCACGGAAAAAAATATAAAATGTGTATCCATTATTATTGTATACATAGTAAAAGTTGCTTTTATGCTGAAGTCTTTAACTATAGTTCTAGGGAAAAAATTTCCACAGTTGTAAGATGATTCATGTGAACAGTCTGACTACGAAATAAAATCCCTTTTTCACCATTCTATGTTCTCTAAAGTAACTTAACTACAGAATTGTTTCATTCGTTTAACAAAGAATAAGTGCGATCTAAGTCCTATCATTTCAATTACACTCGTCTACTATATTAAGGATAGGGAACAAACAAAAAAATATATTCAACATATAATTTATTGGTGAAGACGGCGAGCGGCAGCGGCGGGCGGCGCGAGAACGGTTGGACGTGTTGTAGTTCGTTGATGGATCTCACCGTTTGTACACTCGAACCCAGCATGTTGCTCACCACCTCCGCGACACACTCGCCTCGGGTGCCGAGATGCTATTCAACGGGTGACACATACCTACATAACACGCTCTAATAAATAAAAACTCAACACGGGCTCTTCAGAATCTTCATGAGGGGGATGAGGACTCAAAATCTCCTAAAACAGGTTTCCGAGCACAAGATCCTTCTACAGTGGTCGTATAGAAAAGGATCTAATGCAGGCGTCGGAGAGGGGGCTGTCCGGCAGGCCCATCAGGCCCACAGGCGAACCGTGGAGTCCCATGAGGCCGTGGCCAGCGCCGTGCCGTCCGGAGAAAGCGCCACGCGGGTGACGCGGTGCTCGTGACCTGTCAGGGTGCCCACACGCACGGCCCGCAAAGCGTCCCAGGCACTGGCCGTATAGTCGCTGCAGCCTGCAAACAGAAGCCGGCCGCTGACGGACCAGTCCACAGAGTTCACTCCGAACAGCAGACTGTCCTTGGCGTAGCGAGCCACCTCGCGGTCAGCGCGCAGGTCGAACAAACGGCACGAGGAGTCGTCAGAGCCGGAAGCCACCGAGTCCCCGGATGGGTGGTAGCGCACGCTGTTCACATCCGAGAGGTGCGTGTCGAAGGCCTGCACAGCGTGGCCAGAGCGCATGTCCCACACGAGCACAGCGCGGTCGCAGCCTCCCGAAACGAAGGCGTCACCCATATCTGTGGGCGCGAGGTCCAGCGCCATCACGTCAGCGGCGTGAGCCTGGAAGCTCTGCAGCAGCTGACCCGACTCTACGTCCCATAGCGCGCAAGTGCCGTCACCACTGGCCGTGAGAAGCTGGCGGTCGGTATTGGGGAACAGACAGGCCGACATGTAGGATGTGTGCGTGGCCACGGTCCGCTTGCGCGCGGCGGGCTCCTCCTCGCCTCCCAGCGGGAATACGGTCACCTTGTTGTCGAGACCCCCCGCGGCAACCATGTTCCCCGAGGGAGCGTACGCGCACGCCATCACCCACGTGCTGGGCATCGGGATAGTGAGCTCCTTAGTGGCAGTAAATGCATCCCAAATTATCAGCTTCCCATCCTGAAGGAACAAAACTCATTAATTTAAACATGGACATGTAATTGCCTCTGTAGCCTAAAAATAGGATTAAAAATTGTATTAGTATGTGATATTTTAAATTATATATTTTTTTTGTCTCAGTGCTGACTTTTACATGATGAGTCATGGTGCCACAGAAAACCTACATAAAAGAGCATACTAGGAAGATATATGGAAAGCCTGTTTAAAACACTTCAGCGCAAGTTGTTTGACTTTATATATAATAAACTTGTGTAAGATGCTGTCTGTTCACACACACAGAAACCAAAAGTTGCAGAGTGTAGATTTGGCTTAATGCATGTCTAACTGTAATATATTATTAATAAAAAGTGAAACAGTCCACAGCAAACATTTGAAAACAAGAAACATCCATAGTTGGTAGCTCAATAAGTCATCCCATTGATTCAATCTTAATAAAGAGGTGATTAACTTGGTTTTGTTGTTGATATTACTTGAAAATATGATGATGATGATTGTTGAGAGACATGGATGCTAGTGTAACTGAACCAACCTGTGAAGAAGACACGATGTGTCTTTTGTCAGGAGACCAGTCAGCACAGAGGACTTTGGCTTGGTGGCCCTTGAGCATGCGTCTCAACTTCAGTGTGGGAAAGTTAATAGTTTCCAGTCTTTCAGCCACAAATGACACTAAAAGCACAGACAGTAATTATTCAAACTATATATATATACACAATTAATCATACACAGTTCTCTCAATGTTTTAAAGTCGGCTAAACCTTAAAAAAAATTTACTAACAAACATCAGATGCATGTGATCAGATGTAATATGAACATAATTTAGAAAAATATTGACTTCGAGAAAACAAAGCCTCTTCTGGTCAGTACATCAACTTATATATGTTTATAATGTAAATAGGGTATACAAGGTCCACTATTAACAAAACTATATTTGTGAAGTAATGTCCCACTTAGTGTGACTACCTTATGCAACTCTAAAACATATAATTATTTAGGTGGCTATATATATAATAATCAAGCAAAGTTCAAATGTTTTGTTGGTTTGATTCTTAACAAAAGCTACGTACAAGAAGCATCGTTTAATTTCTGGCGTTCTTCTTCAAGCTTCTGTTTCAACGCCTCCACTTCCCGTAGCAGAGACTCCAGAGTCTCCTCAGGGCTGGGGGCCACCGCCGTGTCTGCCGCCATCGTTTCCTCGTCGTCGACTTTACCACCACATACTTAATACTAATCACTTAATTCTCTTGATAGAATGCAACATCGGGAAAATATGAGCCATATATTAGGTAGGTTTTTCTAAAAACATTTTTCATTGAGTATTGAATTAATTTCACTTTATTCAAAATAATTACTACAAATACAGTACTTCAACATTTATCTCAAATCTGAATCAATAACACTAGACAGGCGACCTGTAGATTGTACCATTACATAGAATATATAATGAAGACAATGATGTAATTTTATATATGTTATTTTATATATTAATATATAACTTTTATTATAAAATACATATATCTAAATTTATTTTACTTTAATGATTAATGTGTTTTTCTTCACAACATCACATTTTTTAAAAATCATTGACTATTTTTAAGAACGTTCATTTATTTTTAATCTCAAATATCAACCTCGATTTGACAGTTTTGACAACATCCTTCTCCTAACGACAGTTATTTTAAAGTTGTTGCTTGTTTAACTGTATATTTAATTATTATAAATAAACTTAAATTATCTCAAAATGAGTTCCCCCCTTCATGTTGAAGTAATACAGAGACGTCAGAGCCGGGCTAGTAAGGAATATATCAAAGAGATTGTTCATTCTTATTTAACTAATTTTGTTTCTTTGACTCCAGGAGCTTCAATAGGTAGTCATGAGTTTGAAGATAATGTAGACCTTAAAGAAAACGTACAGTGTATAACTTTCTGTGATGTAGAACACGAATCAGAAGTGGCCATGACAGAGTGTGAGCTTTTGTATCATATATATACATTAGATAATTTTGGAGCAGAAACGGACACGATGACTGATGCCGCATCGGGAGAAGAATTAGCAGCTGCCGATGTATGGGCACTGCCTACGGAAGAATTTCATGGTCTATGGGAAAGCTTAGTGTACGACTCGAAGCTCAAAGAAGACACACTGCGGTTTGTAGAAACTGCATTCGAATTTGCCGATCGCGGTGTAGACCCAAACGTGATAGCATGGAATCGCGTTGTGCTGCTTCACGGACCGCCGGGGACGGGCAAGACCAGCTTATGTCGGGCTCTAGCTCAGAAACTGGCCATCCGTCTGGGAGATCGTTTCCCGCGAGCCCGTCTCCTCGAAATAAACGCTCACGGGCTGTTCAGCAAATGGTTCTCCGAAAGCGGCAAACTCGTCGCTAAACTTTTCGATCGAATTCGCGAAATCGTAGAAGATCGTCGCCTCTTAGCTTGCATCCTCGTCGACGAGGTGGAGTCACTGGCGCACGCTCGACGAGCCGCTCTCGCGGGTCTGGAGCCCTCGGACTCCATCCGGGCCGTGAACGCCATCCTCACGCAACTCGACCGACTTAAGAGACATCCCAACGCGCTCGTGCTGACCACCTCCAACGTCACCGGAGCCATCGACGTCGCGTTCGTGGACCGCGCCGACATCAAGCGGCGCGTGGGTCCGCCCTCAGAGCGAGCCGCCTACGAGATCCTGCGAGGATGCTGCGGTGAGCTGATGGCACGGGGGGTGGTCGCGCCTCGCGAGCAGCTGTTCGCCCTGCGAGTGTTGGAGGCGGCTCGCTTTGCGGAAACGGAGGGGTCGCGAGCGTCGCTGGCGCTGTGGGCGGCAGCGCGGGCCTCGGCAGCCGCAGGGTGCTCCGGCCGCGCTTTGCGCCGCCTGCCGTTCCTGGCGCGAGCGTTGCACACCAGAGGAGAGCCCTCATTGGCCGCGTTTATCGACGCTCTACTGGCGGCACTGCAACAGCAACTCATTGACACCAGGGCTCTCGAAGATGACGCTCATGGACCTTCCTAGGTCTGTGGTCAGTGGTGGAAGGAGCCTCTAACCGTCCGCCGTTATAAGTTTATAGTTTTTGTGAGTAATATTGACGTGGACGGCGCATGGTGTAAATATTTGAGAAAATGTTGATTATTATTAATAGGGTATTTATGTGGTGGATGGTCTCCATCAAAAATGTTCATTAAAATATTGTATTTAATAAAGAATTTTGTCATTTCCCATAATTCGGTTCCTTCTTACTAGCTCGTTTTTCCTGTCGTAGCTCTTCGACTATTTTTTGGAACTTATAATTTTATTTGTTTTCGGGTGTATTTGGCACAGGTATATATTTAAGCCTCATAGTATATCATTCTGCCATTAGTGAAACAAGCCCTACTGTGTATCTTATCTAAGTCATTTCTATATTCGTTAACACGAGTCGAGATCTTTTGATTTATATAACGGTGACGGAGGCCGAGGTCATAACATTCTAAAAATATCATTTCGTAAATGGTTTTCGAATAAATGGATTTACTTAAAATACAAAAATTAAGTCAGTCGCTTACCAATAACAAGCAAAAATTAAATGAAAAATCAGCCGCACTCTTGGTTTTGACCTAATATAATCAAAAATATTGAACATTCCTTCGTTGTACAGATGTAATTGTGTGTTTTTAAACAGACTTTAGTTTTGTATTCACTTAACCCGTTTAAAACTGAGGAACAATCGCTGAACAATGATCAAAGTAGAAAACAATAATGGCATAGGAAAAGATTTATTGAGAAGTCAGCGATCTCGTCCGATGATCCAGAGCATGTTGAGTCCGGCTCGTCCGAGCGAGGTGCGGCCGAGCGCGGGCGGGTCGAGGCGCGCGGCGGCCGCGAGCAGCAGCAGCAGCGCGTGCAGCAAGTTGTTTCGTCCGCGGCCCACCTCCAACGTCTCCGAGCCGAGCGCCAGGGCGTAGTGCGGCGGCCGGGCCGACACCCGCACCACGGCCGGCACCCCGGGCCGCCCGGGCCGCCGTACAGCGCTCCGCTCCAACACGTGCTCGGCGCTGAATGGTCGCGCGCCGCCGCTTCCCGCCAGCTGACCGTCCAGATAGGTCGCGAACAGGTGTAGCACCAACTCCGCGTCCGTCGGCTTCGACGGCTCCCACTCGGACCCTCCCGCGTTCCACTTATACTCGCTGAGACACCCACCCTTCGCCAGCTCTGAAACGGGCGACAGCGCATTGGACGCGTTATAGCGGAGACAGGTAAGAACCGGAGACGGCGGACGAGCGGAGAGGTCGTGGCGCACCTCGGAGTCTGCGGACGACGTAGCGCAGATCGGCGAACGGTTCCAGGAAGGGCAGCAAGGCTGCAAGCGGCGGGTGGGGAGGAGGACGCAGAGCGGCCAGCGCCCGCAGGCGGCCAGGCGGAGAGCGACCCTCCAGCAGGGCGCCCGTCTCCAGCAGCGCGGCGCGGGACAGGGCTTCATCCGCCGCGGCCAGCTCGCGCACCACCGGCTCCAGGATAGTTACTTGAATCCACTGCTCTCCGGACACAGAGGAGACGGAATGTAGTCTCGAATATAACGAGGAGAGAGAGATAAAAGAAAAGATGGATCACCAGTCGCAGGTTGAGGTTCCACTGCGTCAGGCGCTGCGGGTCCAGGTCGAGGCGCCACCACGGCTGCGGCGACCCCTGCGGTGAGCCTTCCTCCAGCTTGACGCCGCTGTCGACGGCGGACAGCTGATAAGGGGGCGGAGCGCCGCGGGGAGCCGTCGGAGACATCTCTGCAACGGCTGCAGCGCTGCGTTCGTCACAACGTCTTTTCAAAGGCAAAATATATGTAGTGATAGCGACCGGTGACAAGAGCAGAGACAGTTATTTAAATTTTCAACTAACCTCAGGTAGTCAGCCAGAGACTCTCTGTCAGCGATGAACTGGTCATGTGTGGAGTCGCGGTGGACCGGAGATGGCGTTGTGCAGGTTGCTGGAACGGGCGGCGAGGGCGGAGACGGCGGGACTGAGCGCCACACGCGGGGCGACAGAGACAAGTCAGCGTCCGAACCCGCCCACGGCTCGCCCGAACATGAGCTCTCATCCGACAACGCCCCGGAAACGTTCGATTTCGTCAGTACGAAAGACGAATCTACGGTTTAAATTAAAGAATATGAAGAAAATTCCAAATGATTAGCTATTGAATTAAAAGTTATGAATACCCAAGTCGGCCGAGGACAATCCTAACAGTTTCTGTTGCTGAGGAGACAGCGGCAATTTCGGTTCTCGGGAGGGTGCAAGGCTCACAGTGTACTGTATGAGATTAGCGGCCAACACCCCGGCACACAGCAGCTCCACATAGTGAAGTATGGATGTGTAGCCGGGACACTTACATGACCTGGAAATACAAAACCACCATGTGATACCCACAAGTGTCACATTCAGAACAGCTGGTGTTCTATGCTACACTAAAGACATTTTATTGATTTTAAAATTGATATCTTTCACAAAATATTAAATTTTTATATATATTA
>DVQP01001889.1:0-13896 GCA_018231745.1 Danaus eresimus
GTAATAATAAAATTATTTATTAACATCTAACTGAAGCAGCGATTGCCGGTTGAAGCTACAATCATAAGAATTTTCGAGATTTCAACTCGTTAGACAATAAGTACGGTCAGGCGTTCCGAGTTTGGACTACGAGTTTCTGTGACGACGCCCTCTATGTAGCTCGAGAAGATCTTAGTGGCCTTGACTTCACCTACACATTATGAACGGCCAGGAACAAGACGTTGTAAATATTTTTATTTTTTAATAAGTAAGCACGTTTCGATGTCACGATTGTGGAGGACACTCCTGGAGAAGAATAACATACAAGCAGACATTACTTTATCACTTCATTTCATGCAGATTGTGAGGGAACACGACAGATGTAGAAGTAAGAACTATGAAGTTACGTGTCACAAAGGATAGATGTCGCTGATGGTCGGTTAGCATTTCGTTACGAGCTAGGGTAGTATATACGCAACTATCAGATCACTAGAACATTCCGAATCATTCTACTGAATGTATTAACGCGTGTTCACAAACCATAATCATAGGAATGTTCTACTAAACCTTAAACTACGTACTCCCGACGTGTCGCTTACTTGGCGCGGCCGCGAGCCTCGCTAGGCAAGGTGAATATGTCTGTGAGTTGGTGCTGGTGTTTGTCCACCGCCAAGGTTTTCTTAATTTCCTGGCGTACCCTGAGACTTTAGGGACAAGGGTTAAAGAACACGTCTCGAACGTTTGAAATAATTAACGTCGCTCGTGAACATAGACACGTACCGGGACTATACTGCGGAGCTATTGAAATTATAAAACATCCCTATTTCAATAAAGTAAATAGCTGGAATCAATATAACACCTAGAGGCCGCTCAAAAAAAAAACCTCCCATGTCCGTGACCTCACCGCAGGACCGCAGGACATAGAGCGCTTTCTGCAGCGATCCAGAGCTGACGATATCTAACAGGATCAACTGACAGGCACTTTCAGCTCGTCTCACCGTGACCATGGTGGCTGCAAAGTAACCGAAACGTCTGGAGTATGTAGTCTAAAATAATAAATCCGAAAGTATTCGTTTTATTTAAATGAATTCTGCCAATAGTGGTAGATATCATTATGTATAGCTTATGGTTTCGTGCAATCATCACGAGATGGCGCTGCCGCACTGTATCGAGGACAGTATTCGCCAATTTTGGAAACGGCGCGATTACATTATGTTAATTACAATGTTCACATAATTTGTTCGTATCTAACAAATATTGATGTCGATGCGGATGGAGAAGCGAACGAAAGCTAACAAAGATTACTTAAAGTAATGTCACTGAAGCATAGTTTTAATAATACTTCTAAACCCACCACATCTAACAACTTATCTCAGTTAAAAGCATATTGAGTAACGATGTTATTTCTAAACGCATCTCAACAGTAAGTTATTTATATTTGTACTACCGGGCCGCTGACTCTCAGTAAAAGTTAATACTACGAAATATTTATCACAGTTACATATTAAATATATATGTTGCGGTTCTCTACTGGTACCCTTATGAGTATTTAAAGAAACGCTAATGATTTGTTCGTGTATTGTAGTGAAATAATGTCAATCACAATCATTAGTCGGAATCACAATGGCACTAGTGAGCGTAGCTAGCAACCTGAAGGCGGCGGTGTCCGGGGAGAGCGGTTCATTATACTGGGGCGTACCATCTGATAGGTAAACAGAATAGTCCGAGGCTGCGGTAAATATCGGAATCTAGCGGCGGTCGGCGGTCGGAAAACAAATAATATAATTCACGTGAAGCAAACCGGCTAATGAAGCGGTATCGGGTCGCAGGTCGGCTTATCACCCGGCGACTGCTACCACGCCGGGCTTCATTAAAACTAAACTGTTCCCAGATAGACCGCTTTTAATTGACAAATTAAGAAATGAGCCATAGTTATGAATATTTCCATTAATGTATCTTTTATTATCTATTAAAAATCGAAGAAACCATGTCGATTGTTTGAATAACTTGAAAGCTTTAAGTTATTCAAAGAAGTCGCGTCACTCGTTAGGGATCGATGTCGGAGAAATTCCAATATAAGTTTTATTGATGCTGAAGTTATAAGTAAGGTCGTTTGGGATGACAGCCTCCCCAGGGTCCCTGCTCCGTCGTCTGTCCCGGGCGAGGCGTGTTCTCAGTGCTCCCTCGCTCCGCGCTGCTGGACTGGAGGTGAACCACCTTCAGGCGGGTCGCGTCGCCCGTGTTTGTTTTTATTTCCTCGACCGTCGAGTTATTACTGTCGGTCACGAGATCCTCTGTTCCTGCTAGAGTGTGTCCGGACTGCAGCCCGTTGTGAGTGTGTTTTCGGCGCCTCATTATACAAACATGTAATAATCCGTAAATTGGTTAGAGGACATTTGTAACTCCTGACTCCCGACCGCCTCCTCCGTGCTCGTCGGGTTCTTAATTTCCGTCCGCCTCCTCGCCTCGGTCGGGGTCGCCAGTCGACTCTGTATGCGTGACCGACCGTTCTCTCGCTACACATGTACATATTATTTCATAATAAGCTCTACATAGTCGGTTGTTTTCTTAAGTGTTACAAAATCTGTTATGCAAATACGTCGGTGATCGGCTTTTGTTATTTTATTACGCTCTCCATTGAAATCGCCCCCCGACTGTTCGGAACATTTGTCGATGCTCTGGCCACTTGTTGCAAACTACGGATTAATGAATGTAACACAGGGCTCGGGACTCGGGAGGCTCCGGCCTCGTCGTTGTATTTTGATCGCTCAGTTCTCGCGAGGGGCGACTACAATGGCTCGTTCGAGGGCAGGTTTTTTATAGTGTCAGCTGCACAAGTGGTCCATTGTCTGAGCTCCGCCGCAGAAATGGGTTTTAATTGTTCATAATGAATTTTATTGCCTTATCTATCTGTGCCATAAGGTTACAGAAGGGATAGTTTGCGGATTTATTTAACATGTGCGATCAATCGCTCTCTATTGATATTGGGACCCCTATTTTTTATTCATTATATATTTTGGATGAGCCAATGCTGCGTGAAAGCGTATCAATAACCGTTTAAAACGAATCAAATAGATTAACGAGCGCTACACTCGCAGTCGGCCTACCGGAGGAGTGGCGCTGAGCGTCGACCGACGACTCGCTCGTGACTAATACAAGAATTCCATTTCAAATTGTTTCTTTTATATATTACAACTACTGAATTACTTTTAACTGCTCGGTAACGGTCGGTAGCCACTCACTGTGGAGGACTGTAAGCATCTCTTTATATACTAGATCGTATCTAGCTTGGAGTTTGAAGAATATTGAAGAGGCGGATCTATTATAAATACCTACCACTATATATAAAAAAAATTGATTTGTTAATGTAAATATATTTCATGTTTGGCTCCATTACGAAAATAATACATTATTACACAGGATTATATGACCAATGTTTCCACTACAAGTCCGAAAAGTAGTTACAAGATAAATTAGTGTTACAGGTAGCTTGTAAATGAAATATATTACAGAGGCCGAGTGTACGAGCCAGCTGTCGGACACCTTCTAAAACCAAGGTTCCATGAATTCCACTACCAACACGTAACAGCCTTCAACGAGCGAACCGATGCATAGCAGACACTCGGAGATACATTCGGTCGCTTAAACATGTGATTCGCTACGAGAGCATGTTTAGTCTCCTGATCTATAAGTGTGTTAGTGTCCTGTATCAGGTTGAACCGCTGTTTTCTTATGATGTGCTCAACATGATAAATGTTGAACTTCCCGCGTCTCGATACAGAGGTTCACAGACCTCTCGGATGTTGTATAATACCGTCGCGTGTCTCATGAGGGAGCGCCCGCCTCGTATCAGACATCAGACCTCGGCCTCGGACCTCCGTGATGATCGCACTCGAAGGATGTTCTAACAAATATCGTGACCGTTCACACCTTTAATGAAACAACGTACATAAGCTTAACGTTTGAGCAGTTGAGTATTCGAGTCTTATATTCGTATAAGATGTTTATACAACACGCTGTAGGAAGTCATTGGCGATGATCTTTTATGATTGAAACTGCGTGGAGGCATCGTGTGTTGTGTTGTGGCGTATGTGTGGCGTGTGTGTGGCGTGTGTGCCGTGTGTATGGCGTGTGTTTTTGTCCATTAATGTCATTAAAGGGTCTGTTTCATACATTGACATGTTTCGTCCTCTCCTCATTCGATGTTGAGGAAACATCGACAAATATAAATAACACAGATACAGAACCGGTTTGTATAACAACTCGTGAGATTTGGAAATAATATGAAAAATGACGGCAAATAAAAATGTATTAAAACCCCTTATAACTATTAGGCAGGTGTTCTCAAAAGGGAAACGCCACTGCGGGTCTTGCCTGTCTGCCTCGTCGAACATATCCCGACATGTTGAGAGTTACCGAATAATTAAACATCTTATTACCATACCGTACACGGGAATCCAATCTAAAAGTGTATGTATGTTTGTTTGTGTATTACCGCTCGTAGTCATGTAATAAAATATTCAAGAAGGTGGTCATAAAGAAACGTTATCGCCTCCGTTAGTGAGGAAGCAGATCACTCCCATAGCGCCGGTGGTCCGCCGTCATCTTAATTAACACAGAGCCTGCTTAGGCTTCACTGTAATTGGGACATTCCGTATGTTAATGTGCTAAGAAGACACGCTGACCACGATGCCCGATCGAACCTCGGACAGACTCCTATCGATGTTTTCTTATCTCAACGAATCGATGACGGCGGGCGGGAGGTGGTGAGAGGTAGGTGGTAGCCGACGCTAACGACCGATTTGGTAATTATTTGGTGAAACTTTCTTTTTGACCGTCCCTCGTAAAGATAACTCTCTGGAGCTGTCCACTGTGTGTGTGCAGCTTAGGTACTCTGCGGTATTTATTGACTATTGACGATAATGTTATAACGACCCACGGAGAGCTCGGTTGTCTTCATCTAGGAACATCTTAATCAGTTTTGTTTGTTTCTTTACGACATTTATATTCATATTAAATACAAGAATATATCAATTCATTCAACAGTATTATTATAGTTGTATTTATAATAATATCTAATGAAGAATATTTTAAATAAAAAGTTAAATTAATTATTTGAATGGTGTGTTAGATCGAGTGACATAACTGTTAAAAGTTACTTATTGATATTAAACTTAACTATGACAACGAGAGGAGTGACAAGACGTGACAGGTCCATGAATGTAAGGGTACAACGGACCGGAGCGGGACATGTGTTGGGACTCCAATACTGAAGACTCTGGAGAAGGTATTGAGGTGTACGGGAGAATAAGGGCGGGTAGTACTAACGGAATCTGAGAGGTTTATACATACACAGGACGAGACAAGAGGCGAGGGAGGACTGAACTGAATTTACAGTTTAAATAGAGCAGTGCGGTCGGCGGGTCCGGTGTGTAAGTTTGCTGCGTGTTATATTGTCACACTCACTTTACGTTTCTATGAAATGCATATTTAACAACTATATAAAGCGGTAATATTCGGGGTAAAAGACTTGGTTGTGTGGATGTTGTTAGTACACCGACCGCTCGGTCTGCTGCGACTGGCGACCTCTCTCTATATGCTGTGTGTCTTATAATGGAAGCCGTCGCTCCGTAAACTTTCGTTTCTAAATATGAACAGTGATCGTGTCTCGTGTTATGTCATAAGTGCTTCAGGGAACACATAAACAATGGGTCGTGGACACTCTGGACTCGAGGGACCGCTTCGTGATGGCTGACTGTTCATGTAGGTTATCAAACAGTATACATGTGGACCAATAAACTTAATTCCAGTCGGAGGCCGTTTGCGTGTATTCTTACTCAGGCGCCGGCTCGTTGTCGAAGTCGTTTTTCTAAATGATGTATGTATGATAAGCGATAGAGATTCCAAAACGTTAAAGCTGTCTTGCCTCATGAGATCTAAGAGTTTCGCTAGTCATTTAAATAAAACCATTTTTTTTCGGATTACACGAATTTTTTTACTTTAATAACTTCATAATCCCGACGTTTCGGTTACTTTTCAGCGACTTGTCTGCCCATATCTTACCTGTAGAAGTCTGTAATATAAAACAATAATAACTTGTTTAAGATGTAAACGAATCCTTAAATTACACAAAATCCATGTTATTTAGAGTGACTCTTTCGCCGGATGCTGTAATCCTTGGAGGTTTGTCTTTTTCACAATATGATTATTTCTTACTATGTAATTTACCTTTTACAACATAAAAAAATCGACATTAAACAAACGTGTCCAGGTCGTTCCAGTAAGCCGACCTCGTTCCCCTGTCTGAGTTCTAAGGGTCACAAACCCGACCCAGCTTCTCTCTGAATCTCTTTATTCTTCGTTGTAAGTGACTCATATGGTTGTTGTGAACGTCGCCGCTGTCTACTGGAGCTACATCTTTACAATCAACGTTAGTTATGTTTAATCACATACATATATTAAATCTGTCGTCACCCGCGGCCCGGGTCTGTCCCGGGGGTGGGAGGAGGGGGGAGGTGGCGTGTGATCGATAAATCAGTGAATAGTACAACAACGAGCTTAGCTACGTCCCAATTTACGTTACACGTATTAATTTTTTTTGGTTTCGTGTAAATCTGATTACGGCTTGTGTGTTAACTGCGCCGAGATAAATAGTACTCGTTTGTAAGGAGACAGGAAACTTATTCGGGGATTATTCTGTAATATGTTTATGGCTCGTTGCTGTCCGCTCTCATATATCTTGATATATTCGTTTGCTTGTACTCTATAATCAGTTTCTACGTCTCTGATGCGAAACACAAAACTAATTATTATTATTCGAAAATAAAAACAATATTGTCTAACATCGTTTAGAACCAATTGAATAATAAACACCACAATAATAGGAAGGAATCCCCGCTGCCACCTTACAACAAGGCCGTTCCTCGTCCAGCACCAGGTCGGCCAATAGATTCCTTATCCTTAAAAAGGATTCCGTAACTTAGGAATTCCAGACTTAGACCACTGGTTTTGTTCTGCTTGCTAGCATGTCGCAGTGAACTGGAATAAATTAGGGAGCTGGTTGTAAAATAATTATTATTTATTACTTCAATAGATGCTGAATGAGGAAAATTATATATGCGCATTAAAAGTAATACAAACATACATTATGAAAAATATACTTGTTAGCCAACAAAGTTTAAATTTTTTTATGTAAAAATAAGAGTACCTCGTAAAAGACTGCTCGCGACGATTAAGATAAGAAACGGTCTGGATAATGGAGTAGTCGTTTTAATATTGTAAGGTTTCAGAAAAAGAAGGTCATGTAGAATAAAACAGAATACAAAATACCTTCACACTGTGCGGGACATCACACCATAAAGAAAAGATTTGTTGAAATTAAAAATGAACTATTTAACGTGACTTGATCTCCTCGACCTCCCGCACCTGCTGCTGATACAATACAGAGTTCATATAAAACATTGCCAGCTGCGATTTGTCGACTTATTAGAATTGTAAGTTATCTGAATGTTTACAAAACGTTTAATTACTATAAAGTTTTCCTAATGCAACGCTTGTAGTCACACAAACACACATACACTAAGGAGGTCGCCTAACGAACAATGTTATCACCCAAGCTGCGTGTCGTGCTTCTGGGTCGTTTGTCTGCTCCGATTTATTGCCGATTCAGCGCCGATATGCCCCGCGACCGATGACCGGCCGATTGCCACGACGCTCTCGTACCTCCCTACCACCTACCACCTACTATCTATAACCTATAACCACCGTTCCTCTACTTCATGACGCTATCTTTGCTGGACAATTTGTCACAGTTTTAGTATTATTTTGTATACCGGCGAATGTCCTTACCTTTAATGTTGTATAATTTATTGACTTTCAAATTATTCATTAATATTGGAAGTTGTAACTTTCATTTCCCTCTTTATCTGAATTTATCGCTAGTCTAGTCAAGATGGACGCGATAGTATTCAGTTGATAGCAAACATTCAATAATTTAATTTATTGATAACTCTCCGTCTCAGATACCCAAGTCGTATAATTCATTTCGAGTAAGATCTGATAACTGAGTCGCTGATTGCTACAAGACTTGCTTCAGTCTCCAACATCAGCCAGTGCAGGATAACAGGTGATGCAACACTTGCTTTCAGATGACTTTACCGCGGCCTTTTACTTTGTTGTGATATAGTTTTGAGTGAATACGTAATACCTGCGTCTGATTTAACTCGACCCAAGCTATTCCAGTCTCGAGGAAAAGTCACCGTGGGAATGTATTTACAAAAATAAAACTTAACATTGATCAAACCGCACAAAATAAAAGTAATTCCGAAGACGGAGCAAAAAGTGAAGTAGGAACATTCGGCGGTTATAAAAAAGATATTGATTACATTTATCTAGACACGGAGAGACACAAAAAACGTGATCCGTAATTAAATTATTCGGTACGTTTACACCGAGAGGACATCGCTCGAGTTCTGCTCAGTCGGCGATCGTCGACCCCGAGTCTTCACCCCGGGAACTTCCGCGTCTACTGCACGAAGGCTCACCTTCCTGTTAGCGGACGGACGGACGGACTCGTGCGTCGCGTTCGTTGAAGGCGGACGGGTGTTAACTTCTCGCTAGGAATGTAATTGGCCAATTATTCTCGTGGAGGGGTCCGCCGCCTTCGATAGGTCGCGTCTCGTATCATTTACCGATATGCTGACGAGAGATGATCCGATCGATTAGTCTCGAGCATTGAGTGTCGCGCGGACACCGAAATAACAACTACATATACTTACAGCTTCAAAGACATCTGACATGATACGACTCGGAGCTGACGAAGAGCAATTACACCGACCATGGTTAAACAGAGTAAAGCAGGAACAAAAAAAGATTACTTAAGATAACTCAATGTTAGTTTGAGTATTAAAACAATAATACCCGTCTCATTGAAACTTTTATTTTCCATTTTTTTTAATTGTAACTGACGTTAGTATGGAACTGTGTAATTAGATAGTCGTAAACGATTCTTTGCGAGGGACAATATCGTCCTCCGATTATGAATATTATAAATAAGAGTTAATACATATATTATTGCCTATATTTATATTCTGAATGAATTCCAACTGTGTCTATAATTATTGTGTACCTACATATATAACATACCTATATGTATATCATTATTGTGTACCTACGAGTCAGGTCTGAAGTAAAGTTACTTATAACGGCAGCTGACTTGACTTTAATTTCAAGCCGACATTAAATGAAGCTAATACTTATCACGAGACAGGTCGTCGTAATGGGGTCGTTGTTTTTGAGAGAGAAGGATTTATAAAATATAGTCAGCGAATAGAAAGTAGACAGAGACCGTGAACGTGGTGATCACGACGAGATCGCGAGGCGATGGTCGATAAGTCGTGTAAGGTCACGACTGAGGAGTGGCTGCTGGAGAGGAAGCCCGCCAGCGTGACGAGCCGGGCGGGGCGCACGGTGGGTGAGATGGGCGCGGTGGGCGAGGTGGGCGAGGTGGGCGCGGTGGGCGTGCTCATACACCGCTATTGGACGGTGAGAGCGCGTGGACCTTTCATTTTAGAACAATGGCGTTTGAACACTGTAACCCGAGCTAGTGACGCTCTCCGATGGGATCGTTTCATCGGCCCAATTAAACAAAGAAGTTTCGGTAACTTGAAGCTCTCTGTTTACTTTCAGCTGCCATTGTAAGTCACCAGCCATGTCCACCGCGAGTGAGCCACACGTCGAATATAAGTACAATAAAAACGGAATCCCCGCTAGTGATATAACTTTTCATTGTTCATGCTACTCACTGCGGACAGATTCACTGTTATAGATCGCTACCTCCGACTATATTTTATTTCCCGGAGCCGCCCGTCCAACGTCACCGTCTCCGGCTCACGACCCTGTCTCCTATACCTCACTCTAAACAACTCAATATATTATTGTGTTTGTGTTAGCGTCTGTTTGTTGTTCCTATTTTCGAGCACGACTCCGTTTTCCACTCTCCGTATTTAAGTTATATATTGTACTACATTTATTGTGAATTACTTCTCATTACAATTTATAGCTGTTCTATTTTTCTATTAGAATGTTGACTGCAGTCGTATTAATGTTATGTTTTCGGTCATCAAAAGACCTTTACTCTAGTGTTTTATTTCAACATCCTAAGTTAATTAAGTTATTCTTCCTGTTAATATTACGAATGTTTCGGAGGACGTCTGTATGTACGTACCTATGTATAAATGGATATTTGTAACTCTCTAATGCAAAAACCGTTGAACGAATTCTTGTCATATGTATCGGTGTTGGTTACCAGAATAACGTATTACGTGTAGGATGTATCTTATGTCGATATTCTCTATGATCCCTAAGAGCTCGCGGCCTAGCAATAGTGTTCTGTACAAATTAATATGATACAAAGTGAAAACAGTTTGGAAACCTAATATTACTTTAATGGCACATTATTTGTCTACCTCCTTAACCACTTCCGAATCTACCCCGTAAGAAATCAGGAGCAGAAGTTAGTGATGAATATTTTATCAGCTGGTCCTGACGAATAGATTGCTTCCGAATATTAGTTTAATGAAAAAATATAAGTAAGTATTTATTTATGAACTATATGTTATGTCCGCTCATAATGATACACGAATGTTTTGTCTTTACTTTCAAGAAGTGCACTAAGGGACCCATTCACACGCAATAAGTTAGTAATCATCGGAGCGCCGTAAGTCATCTTATATAATGTCCCTCGTCCACACACCGGCTGTTCCTATACGACTCTCATCTCTTTGAGAATCGCCTTCGATCTGTCGTTTAATAAATCTCGTCTGCCGGCATCATTACACACCGTCGCAATATTTCGTGTTTGTTTACGACGTGCGAGCCCGCGTGTATAGACTAGTGTATTCAGTAGAGACCACAATTAGATACGTGAGAGGACTACTCAGGACCGCTGAGTAGGATGCGAGCAGACAGCTTACTTATTATAATATGTAGAACCGCCAGCTCCTCCAGGACGACGGAGTGACCGTAGTACTGACTGTTCACGGATGGTAGAGGAAATATATATATATTTTAATATTTAATGTTAAATTTTAATATTTAAATCATAGAAACAAATAGTATTGGCATGGAGATACGAGTTGGAGGAAGTCGTAGAAAGTCTTCTCCTAGTAATGTAACATAACGATCTATAGTCAGTAATGTGTCGCGCGTGAGTTACGTCTAATATTTTAATAACGTCTTTCAATAAACTAATGGCGTATCTGTTCAGTTCACCGAAGCGAGGTATGTAGCGAGCCGCGTGATTTGTGCGCGCTTTACAGTGATTCATCTGTTCTCTGTGGAATACTAAGAAGATGTGCATTGAGATGTAGCCGGAGCTACGCGCACAATGTTTGAAGCCGAGGGTCGCCTCTCCTTCACTAACCACACACCTAACGACTCGTTTACATTCCCGGCACATAACTTTATTTTGCAAATCTCGAATATATTTACCTTCCCAGAAGTTCTCCAAAGGTTACGACGTGTCGCGATACGAGACTCTAATCTTAGAATTAATTTATATTATATCGTCACGAACTATAAGACGCCATTAAATTGAATAGGAATAATTAGATTTAGCGTAATTAAGTAAAGTGTTTATGAGTCACGGCTTCATTAAGCCTCCCTCGGTTCACGTTATCTGGCTCGGCCTCCGTGATCACTCCACTAAATCGCCTCCTCGTGACGCCGGATGTATTCCCGAGACTATGTCGATACAAAACCGATACTCCGATACTCTATTATTCCAATCTACTGTTATAAATTATCGTTCGTATAAATATTGTATTCCCCTGATCTAAACGAAATGAAATTACAACGGTTTCAATTGGTGTTGTTTTAATATGCATTGGTATAGAAATGGCCTTTAATATAAGAAAGTTATAGTAGAACTACACCTACATGAGTGTTTAAAGTTATTTCTCTGTCGTATATTACAATAAATGTATAAAGTTTAATTGGTCCGGCACGAACTTCGTCCGCGGACCCCCCGTCGGACGCTCCGATGAACTCTTGTCGCTGCTCCCGAGCTGAACCTCACTACGAACTGACAAAATATACATTACTCATTTATCTGATAGTTAGAAAACATTATACAGAATCAAAACAGACAAAACTAATGGCTGTAAAGAAGTGTAGCACGTCTCCCATGCACATACAATAGCAAGAGTTTTCTATCCAACATGAACGGAATTATATTTAGAATCAAATAGATCTGCGCTTATACAATGTCTATAAAAGCATTTCCTGAACACAGTCGAGAGTCAGTGTGTACAGTGCGCTCGTTTCTTTGTTGGTATGCGAGAGGTGTTGCCAAATATTCTGACCTCCCGCTGAGCTAATCAGCCGATGTTGCTACAGATAGCGACTTCATAAGGCCAGTCACATCGTGAGAGGAGGGGCGATCACATTACCGCGGAGGGGCATATCTCAGGGCACTGTAGTTATTATTACTGTCTCCACCTTATTTAGTACATCGTGTTGTTTTAAAGCCACGATACTCTTCTGGGTATATCTGTATATGTATGTATCACCCGCTGTAAGTCGCTGTCACTTTTCACTGTGACCTCCTACGGGTCACGGGTTGCAATGATTGACCATTGTTGCTACAAGCTCATTCCGGTAATTACATCCGTCCGTAGTTTGCTTGTGACCCTTATGACCACCGCCCAGAGTCCAATATTGAACGATTTGAGATTTGGCATTCTGATCTGTAACCCGCGATATCTTCCGAGATAAAATGTAAAAAGGTACTGTCTAATTCTTTGTTATTATTATAGTTAGTTGTTTGGACGCGAGACGTCCGAGTGCTATTTCTCAATAGAGCCGATGTTTGCGCCTCTTTGTTCATCCGCTGCGATGATGACGTCGAACTAGCATTTATCTAAAGATTTATCAATAGCTAGTTTGTTGATAACGTTTCGTTTTAAATTGTAATACATTCATCATTTTGTTTTAAAAAATATCCTCTGAAAAGATAACATTGTTAGAATATCGCTAATATTATACTACATTCTTCGTAGACGTGTTTTGAAAAAATGAGCTTTGCAAACAGCATCAGACGGCAGAGAGATCGCTGTTGTTTCACAAGACGTAGTCGTAATATTACAATATTGTACATGATGTATGCGTGTTATTTTTTAAATACAAATGCTCTTTCTTAAGTACAACGGCTCGCCCACGCTTCACAGTGTATGTGTGTAATAATTAATTCCGAATGTGTATTCCATAATCTGGAGGGACGTAGCGTGACCGGAGACGTTTACTGTCAGCTCTCGGAAGGTTGATGGGTCTTCGGTCTATGAAGCAGCAGCGACTAATGATAGACCCGATAGATAATTGGTGATCTTGATCGGAGCGCGTGCACTTCACATGGAAGTAGAACACTCATTTATAATATTAATATATTGGTTGGACGAAACATGAAAAACCGGAGAAGACAGACGTGTTTGGGTTGAAGCCGTCATCGCAAAAGATATCGACACAAATAAATTGATAACGACATTAAACAATTCAAGCTTTCTATATTATTACTAAATAAAAAATATTTAAAGTGAAGCAAAATTAAATACTTTAAAGAGGTTAATTGTAAACAGTATGTAATGTTAGCAAGCCACGATCATTGACGAAGACTCCCAGAAAGCCACGAACACTTACCCGGTACCTACAATATACATGTTAAATGCCGTAACCTGTCTGGAGCTTGGCTCAGGGACTGAGTGAGTGATATTAGTCAAGCGACGTTTATGAATTTTTATGTAGTATTGGAAATCTTGTGGTTCCCACGACGAGGTGGCGAGGTGGCGAGGTGGCGAGGTGGCGAGGTGGCGAGGTGGCGAGGTGGCGGTAGCGCGCAGTCAACGACGTTAAGTCATATTTTAT
>DVQP01001890.1:0-13896 GCA_018231745.1 Danaus eresimus
TCTTATGATAATTAAATGAAATAGATCTATGAATATCAAAATTAAGAAAATAACTTAAACTTCACTAAATAACTGCTTAAAATTCAACTAAATGTAAAAAAAATTTGTTTGTATACAGGACAATTATTTTTATATATTCAATGACAAAGTTATTTGGTATTTAAAGTTAGGATTCTTCTAGATTTATTCCAAAAGTCGATTGTCCAAAGGAACGGCGAAGGAAAGTTACTACAATAATTTGATTTGTAAACCACATTAGAGATGTTTACGAGAAATACGTCTATCCATCCTTATATGTTTTCACATTTATAATATTGCAAGAATATCACGAATTCAAAAAAAAACATAAATTACATGGAGCCGCGTAATAAGTACCCATAAAAATAGATTCGTTCTCTCTATAAACTTGAAATTCTACTTACAATTAATCATTTTATTTTTGACAAACATTGTATAATACAGTAAATTAATTTCAATATGCCAAAATTATTAAATTCCTATTATTTAACAAGTGGTGGTGTTTAGATGTTTATTCGAAGAAAATACATCAAAACTCCCACAGAATATGTAATACGTAAAGTACTCACATTCAGATCAATGCTGTCACCACATATATTTACTCCTTCGAAAGTCATTATACATCCAACTTTACATCTTATATCCCAAATCTGCAAACATGTTAAAACATTCGTTACATAATTCTGTAATATCATAAGGTTCAAAATATTTTAATTCTTTGAAGTAACAATATTTAATCCAGAGAATTCATAATAAGCACTTAAAATATTGCAATCATGTAGGTATGCCGTTTTAAATTGACACAGTCTCTTTTCTTTGTTGATGGTAAACGCTCAAAAGCGCTTAATAAATAATTTGAGTTAACCGCTAGCAAAATATTTTAATCTCGACAGAGACGCTCCGAGTCCGCGGTCGTTGACTGATATGTTTTATTCAGGGAGCGTTTACACGATTCCAGTAAAGTGACTCGGACGAGTGCTTAATACTTCTTATCAAGGGACGTGTGGAGAGCCATAACAATAAGATATACACACAACAGTTTATGTTCACTTGCTTGCTTACTAGAAACAGCTAAATGGAGCTTTGGGAATAAACTCTTTCAATTTTAATAGTCATGTCGACCACAGAGCTGCGTCAAAGCGACTCGTTTTTGTTATTTTGCTTTGCCGCGTTCAGTCCTAAACATTGTATTTTTTTTTCGACAAGGTATAATTTCTACCGCAAAAACTCCATTACGGTCATTTACAGAGAAACCTCTTTATATGTTCAAAATGTCTTTCTATTTATAACTTTTTAAGTAAAAAAATATTTTTTTCCATTAAGATATTAATTTCATTAAAAATTACCATAATGAGGCTTTTGAATGTTTTTTCCTTTACTCAAGTCGTCATAAGTTTTTAAGTCATTACTAACAAAAAAAAACCTATTTCTAAAAAGTATAAACAAATAAATTATAATCACATTTTGGTACACAGGGGATTGTAATGCTTTTTACCTAATTTTTGATAAAATTGAAAACAATATATGTATTCTAAAAAGAAAATTTAAAGGCTCAGAAATATGAATACTACATATACAAAGTTTACTTTGATAGAAATACTTACTACAAAGTTAATTTTGCACAATGTATTTATATTAATCTAAATGTTTAAGCAACGTATTTATTTTCTATTCCGAAGTTACACTATAACTGTATTCATTAGTACAGAGAACGAAATAAAATAAATCAAATATATTTTCTAGATAACATGGCATTGTTTTGCTTTGATAATATCATGCTTATTGTGTACTTTAATTTTATTTATTTGCCTGAATATATTATATACGAATTAAAAGTTTATTTTAAATTTGTATTTCTCTTTCAAAAAACAAGTCTATTGAAGGTAAAATAAAAATTCAAGTTATTGTTTTTGATATTTACCCTCAACGTATTATCCCAGGCCCCTGATGCAAATATAAAAGGCTTCTGGTCGTGGCACCTCAGAGCACAGACCTGCCCAAAATGCATTCTCTGAAGTTTCTTAGGTATAAACTGTAAACGCAGTTTGTGGACCTTATACGTTAGATCCGCCTGAAAGGACACAACTAAGTTAGAAGTATGGAATTGTTTGTTTGTTCTTGTGTTTACTTGGATATTCCATTGTAAACAACAAACTTGTCATCAAGAATGTTTCTGTTTCGGCCCCTTTGGTTAGGATATTATTGCGAAACTTGATTGCGTTCAATTGAATTATATACTTTGTGGAATAATTGCGACGACGAAAATATGATTAACGTCGCATCTTTCAGACTCTTGAAATATTTTATATTGGCCGATTTACAAAATTTATACACTTTTAAGACTTTTAAGCCGCTTTTATAGCTTTTACAAGGAAATTTGGATAGGTTTTTTCATGAACATTCACAAAAAAGCCTTAATTTGCAAAGGAAACATGAATTTTACTCGAGATCTTCCAAACTGTAACATTGGATTTTAGTCCCAACAGTTAATACATTTTATGGTTGGGTACAGATAAAATAAATAAGGGATACTCTTGATGTCCTCGTCATCTGGCGTCGCTGTAACATGATAACAGAATCCTTGACCAGAACCGACCTACTTTCACAAGTATCCTTACTTTTGAATAAATCGTAAACCCTACACAGATATTGCCAATAAACCGTGATCGGCGGTTTTACGCGAAACACTTCTTTTTAATGTTTATAGCAAAATTTCAAAATTAAAGATATGTATATCGATATATTTATATCACTTTTGTTTCGTATTAAAACCACTATTGGAAAGTTTAAATATATTAATTAACACACAGAACAATCATTCGACATATATTTTATTGTAATAGTACTAGAGTTGCCCGCGAAGTCAACTCAGAGAGAAATGTGTAAAATATATTAAAACAATAGCTATGTATGGTAGGTAATAAATCGGCAGTGACTTCTATAGTCTACGTCACATAAGTACATGCACAATACAACTATTATGCTTGGATCCTGTGGTAGCTACACGGAATTTAGGAATAATTTATGCATAGCCTACGTCTTATTGTAAAGTCTAAGCTACATTATTGTAAAGTTAGTAAGTAGTTTTTGCGTATAAGAGCAACGAAGATCCATAAACCCTCACAAACTTTCCCGTTAGTTAAAAATCCACAGCTTTTATTTCATTACAATAGAATTTAACGTGTAAAATTAAAATTTAATGAAAAAAATATATACTGGACTTTATTTAAAAGGTGAAACCAAATTTTATTATCGCCTTGGATTCATTCAAAAGCAATTTTATACCAGTTTAACTGGAAAGATGCCTTTTATTAAAAACAAAATAATTATAAATTTTTTATCTTTCCAGTTATTTAATTTTTATAATAACATCTTATTGAGACATTTTATTTAAAGAGTCTATAAAAGATCAAATACAAAGAAAATAAAAGACTTAAAACATTAACTTCAGTTTCAGCATACATTAACAGCCTAAAGGCAAAAATGGCGGTGGGATAATTTATTATACATTTCTAATGTTCTTCTATTTAAATGTACAACCTCTAGATTAAAGTATTACACTTTAATATTAAGAAATAAAAATGAATTTTCATTATGAACCTGAAAAGCAAATAGAAACCGAAAATGTTAAAAAACTAATAACAATAAATTGCATTGTACCTGACGTTTTATTCGTAACAACAAAGGGAATTTATTTAACTTTCTGTAATTTATGTAGCTAAATTAACTAACATAAATATTACGCACCAACATAAATTATCAACAAACCGCAGCTATATCGATAGATATGGTATATTATAGTAATTCAATGACTACATTAAAATTACAAACTACAAAAAAACAAACATCACCTTCACGTTTGTTAATTTAAAATACCTAAGTGAATGTATTTTTATTAACCTCTAGAGTTTCCATATCGTACACTTTTATCGAGGCGTCAGCGTAGCCCACAATGATTTTCGCCTGATCAGCCGATATGCCGAAGGATAGAGCCGGCGATCTCTCTAAAGTAAATAACAGAATGTTGGATCGTGTTCTCGTAACAAAGGATCGTAATTTGATTCCCGTATTCTTATAAAAGAATATATTTTTAGGAGATATTGAAGTTGCTCCAATTGTGTTTGATTTATTAACGTTAAAGTCCCATTACAAGTGATTTTGAACGTTCGTGTGAAAAAATACATCTCAACTAACAAAAACCTGGTTTGCTGAATACAAACCATAAATTATTCTTTAAGACTTCCATGACAATTTAAACATACAGTATAGAAATAACACAAAAAAGTACCACACATTACTTATCTGTGTAGCTTAAAATAAACTTACGTGTTATAAGCGGGCTAGAGGCGGAAGATATTCCAGGAGAACCATAAAATTGTGTGTTAAGACATTCCAAAGCAGGATCGGCACGAATACAATACCCGGGAGGATCGTCCACTGATGTTGCTATCTGTTTATTGTGTTAGTACTTACTACCTTGATGAGCAATCATCTTAAGGTTAGATTCTAACCGTTAGAACATATTATTATTTATGGTTATGTTATATGCAGATATGAGTTTACTTACGTCAAGGCAAAAATAGTAGCAAGTGATTCTGTATACATAAAAATATATAATATTTTATGTCATTGTGAACAAAATGAAATTTTTAATGAAAATCTCAAGTATTTACAATACTATGTCTCGTGGTAACTTTGACGATATACGCATGTCTCGTCATATTTTACTCAGTGGACATGATATAAAAATTTATAAATGTTGATATAAATCTGTAAATTTGTCTGATCTGGCTCAGAATACTATATAATGATTATGTTATCTGAATTATAAATTACATTAGGTATTTCAATTCTGTATATGGCACCATCGCTGCAAGCGGCATAGCACACACGTTCTTCTAAACGACTGTATTCGATAGCATATATGGGTCTCGGGGGAAATTGTATGTTACGCAGAGTACAGAGAACTACGCCCGTACTACCGTGACGCATCTGAAAGAATATTATTTTACAATACATAATAATAACATATGATTGAATTGAACGCCCTCATTTCTTATAAACTAACATTCAAATACAAGATCTACATAGCGAAATAACAATAAAATAAAATCAATCATTCCATACAAATAAAATTTAACAATAATGCTAAGAAAACAATCCCTGTATCCGCAAAAAGTGAACCGTTCAACTAAACAATACTACCTGCACCATCCCTGACGCATGGCCTACAATAATGTGGCCTCCGTTAGGAGAGTAGGTCAAAGCCGTTATAGAGCCCAATTCGGAACAATACCATCGATTGAACAATATCTCATTTCGAGTGCCTTTTAAAAATCTATCACTGTTTTCTTTCATCCATGCGAAACGATTGTGCTCTTCTTTTGGACCTTGATAAAACATGGGATACCAAATTTTTGGAGATTCCTCATTTTCGTAATATGAATAAATATTTTTTGTGTATTCCGCAATGATTTCATTGTATATATCCATATTAAAGATACTAGATTTAGGAGTGATTGTTTTTTTTCCTACAGTGATGAAGCGCAAAAGTGAAGGTTTAATATAAATTTCGTTTAGCTAACTTTCGTGACATGCTCAACAAAAAGGATTCCTTGTAAATAAGATTAAATTTTATATGAAGAACGCAATTTTAGATAGCAGACATAGCTTTCTGTTTTAATATTATCTAAACTTATTATATTTATAGATATAAAAATATAATATAATGGTTTTAAATGTTCTCACTTGAATTAGACCCGATGAATGACCTACGATTAAAAATTCGCCATCAGGACTGTATATCATAGAGGTTATAAAACCAGTTTCAGACAAATAGTCCAAACGTAGCAAAGTCTCATTAGGAGTATCCTTAAAAAATCTTTCTTCATTGTCTCGTAACCAAGTCAATTCTGTTAAACTTAAACTCTTCTCCGCAAAAGAAACAAAGCCAGAAAGACCCTTCTCATCTTCACGAATAAGTTGTTTTTTTATGCGATACCCATATTCTTTGACAAAAACTTGGATATCAGATTCACTCTCTGACAAATTAAATCGACTGTATGTTGATATATTAAAAAGATTAGACGCCATTTTATTTCTCAAACAAAATAATTGTACGTTATTCACAAATCCATCAGGAAATATGAGACAAGTAAAATTCAAACCGTCAATAGATAAAGAAGTAAAACTAGTAAAAATACTTAATGAAGTTTATATATTTTTTGTTTACTTATGACGATATTTTTAATGAAATAATACTTAGGGATTTTAGTAATACTTAATGAATATTAAGAAACTTGGCCTTAAATATAAATATTACATGTAAGCAGTGTGTAATTATTGTATTGATAGGAAGAAGAGAGAAATATACATATGTAAGCTTTATGAATGAAAATAGGTACAGATAAATTTAAAAAAATCATTCATTCATATCATAAATACGACTTCATTTTAAGAACAGTTTTTAATAATTGAAATAATCCGTCAGACAAACTTTTTAAAAGAATTTAACTATCAAAAATTTCGATAATATTCTTAATGCGTAATATGGAACGTTTTTATCTGACAGGGCTTCCAATATAATAAAAAAAAATAAGATAAAGATAGAAATAGAATATAAGTACCAGAGCGAGTGAGTAAAAGAAACAGCGTCCTGACTGAGCGAAGGCAACCGAAGGTTGCCGATGTTGACGCCATATTGTAATGTCAGGTTAGGTGAAGGTGGTGAAAGCACTTGCTTTTTATTTACTATATTTGTCTAAACTAGTGATTTATCAATTGATTAGGACTTAAAAACTAAAGGTATGTAATGAACTTCCATTATTTAATATTAGTATAACAATTATGCTGACTTGTAAAGAAACAAATTAGTGTAAATTGTCGGGTGTGGTATTTAGTTCATTTGATACACGGGCATTACATACTTTGTTTATTTTGTTATTATTATTACTTTATTTTCTTACATTACATAAAACAATATTACATATACTAGTTTATATATGTATAATATGAGCTTTAATTGATAATATTGACAAATTGCTTATAAATCGATAGTCACGGCTGCGTCGTATTCTAGTTTCATAGTTTATTTTTTATAGGCGCAGGGTGCATCACTGCATCCGTTTAAACATGAGTTATCAGATACCATCATCTCAGAGCCGCACAAGTAAGTAATATTATTTAAAATTTGATCGTAATCGTAACAACTTATAGAAACTAATTTTGTATTTTTGTGACTCATATCACATATTTCAATATTGTTATTTCTAAAGTTGTTATGACAGTTATTATAATCATTGAAAGATATTTATTAATTGAGTATAAAATTATTATTTAAATTGCTAGGATGAATTATTTATTTCATTCTCTGACTAGTAAAAATTGTTGGGAATAATAAAAAATTCTATTGTAATTAGTTCCAAAATTTTACACAATTTTGACCTCATGAATTTGCTCTATTATTTATTGATCTCAAATACAAGTATTAAGAAATTGTATTTACGCTTACAGTGTCTCATAGCAACTATGGTGGGTCTGATGTGCCAATGGCACCTAGTAAGGAGCAGCAGACCCTTATGTGGCAACAGAACTCATACTTGGTGGATTCTGGTATCAATTCTGGTGCAGCTACTCAGGTATGTGTATATTATTTCTGAATTATTGATTGATTGATTTATCTATGAAATTTATTTAATTGTTTATCTTCAATAAAATTAATATTTTTGGATTACTATATGATATTTCATTATTTTAAAAACTACATACTCCCAACATTACAGTAACTTTGTAGCTACTGTGATCACGGACAGACAAGATGAAAATGTTTTCATTTTTATGTCATAAACATGGGAAGTATGTAATTATTAAAATAATAAAATTAGGCAAAGTAACAAAAGAGTTAGCGTTATTTAATGAGTACTCGCAAGAGTCTTAGATCTCTTTTCATTTATCTTGTTTCTTATGCTAAAGTAGGTTTTCTTAATTTTTTTATGAAGTAAATATGTCTTAATTCAGCATATACAGATGATTATACAGTGAGAAGTCAACATTTTCCTTTTGTGAACTTCTTAAATTATTGAGTATGTGTTCATAAATCAGAAATACCTTCAAACACTACATAATACTTTGGGTTTATATTTCCTCTACAACAAAGTAACATTTAAATTTTTTCTAGTACTTATTATTTAAATTTTATTCTTTTATGTTTATAGCTTTCTTTATTCACAAATTTAATGTTAATGTATTTGTAAACAGATATTAGCTCACAAAAAATATTTACACATTTTATTTTATTAAGAAATATTATTTAAAACTTCAGTAAGTTATGTGTTACATGAAAGATTTTAAATGTGCAATTTAATTTAACTCATAAATCTTAACTCAGCAATATTTTGTATATAATGTTAATTATTTAAACAATATCTCAAAAACTTTTATCATGTGGTGGTGCTTAAGAACAAATTTTTCAAAAACATTTATATCATTGTATCTTCACAGGTACCGTCTCTTACCGGCAAAGAAGATGATGAAATGGAAGGAGATCAGCTCATGTTTGACCTGGACCAGGGTTTTGCTCAAGGCTTTACTCAAGAACAGGTTGATGGTGAGTTGAATAAATAAATCAATTTATTGCAACTCAAGTTAAAATAATGGGTAATAAGAAAGGCCATTATTTCTGAATTGCCCATCTGCTAATGTGTGATCTTCCTTCAGCCATAATGTAATTTCTAAATTAAATGACACTAGCATTTTTATTAACAACATTTAATTGTTAAAGCATTTGTTTATTTATTAATAATAAAAATATGTTTATGTCCTTCTGCAGATATGAATCAGCAGTTATCTCAGACGCGGTCCCAGCGTGTTCGTGCTGCCATGTTTCCTGAGACTTTGGAGGAAGGTATAGAGATTCCTTCAACCCAATTGGATCCCGCTCAGCCAACTGCTGTCCAGCGGCTATCTGAGCCATCCCAGATGCTTAAACATGCTGTTGTTAATCTTATTAACTATCAGGATGACGCTGATTTGGCTACAAGGTTTGTATGAAAATGATTTGTTGTGCACTATAAATTGATTAATGCACTAAGGGAATTGGTTTTGAGTAATTTAATAACTTACAGGGCCATACCTGAATTGATCAAACTCTTGAATGATGAAGACCAAGTAGTTGTGTCTCAAGCTGCCATGATGGTACACCAGCTATCCAAGAAGGAGGCCTCTCGACACGCCATTATGAATTCACCTCAGATGGTTGCGGCTTTAGTTAGAGCGATCTCTAACAGCAATGATTTGGAGACTACTAAAGGTGCAGTGGGAACCCTGCATAACTTGTCTCACCACAGACAAGGTTTACTTGCAATCTTCAAGAGTGGTGGTATCCCTGCTCTGGTGAAGTTGCTAAGTTCCCCTGTAGAATCGGTGCTCTTCTATGCTATCACCACACTCCATAACCTCTTGCTGCACCAAGACGGTTCAAAAATGGCGGTTCGCTTGGCTGGCGGACTACAAAAGATGGTCGCTTTACTGCAGAGGAATAACGTCAAGTTCTTGGCCATAGTGACTGATTGTCTCCAGATCTTGGCTTACGGAAACCAAGAGTCCAAGCTTATCATCCTTGCATCTCAAGGACCGATCGAACTCGTGCGTATCATGCGCTCTTACGACTACGAGAAGTTGCTGTGGACTACATCCAGAGTTCTGAAGGTAACCTATAATTTAATAGATTTTTTTTACATACAAGTTTATTTTTAAGTACCTACCTAAAAAAATTATAAAACACAATAGGTATACAGAAATCAAAGCAGTACATGATTCTTTTGAAAAGTCAACCCATTTCAATATCAACAGAAGTACTTTTCTAGATCATTATAAGTATTTTATAATCAAAACATTATTTGTAATCAATTTATATTTGCTTATATAAAGGCACTGTATGATATTGAAGTAAATTTAAAGATATACCTACCTTACCTTAACTAATTTTACATAGAAAATACCTATTTATCTGTCCATTATATGATAAATGATTCAGTAATGAAGTAACATTCCTTCTAATAAAATATCACATGATCTATCCAAGATCTTATAAATTCTATTTTGTTTTATTATAGGTGCTGTCAGTATGCTCTAGTAATAAGCCCGCCATAGTGGAAGCGGGTGGCATGCAAGCCCTTGCCATGCACCTTGGAAACCCAAGCGGTCGTTTGGTCCAAAACTGTCTCTGGACTCTAAGAAATTTGTCTGATGCTGCCACTAAGGTAAGCTAAACCAAGAAAGATTTTACAGACACTATAATTTAATATTCTGAATTTACATACTATCTTTATGTTTTCAAGAAATATATGCATATTAAGTTTTTCATTTGTACAATCATAGTTGTTTTATAAATAATCCTCGTATTCATTCTTAGGCACTAATTTTCTACATAACTAGTAATTTTCAGTAAAAGTCAGCAAGATTTGATTAGGTTTTAAATAAATATCTCATCTCTCATTTTTCTTTAAATGCCATTCATATTTATACTTGCAAGTGTATTCAAAGATCTTAAAGTTTTTCAATATATATATATGTATATTTTAATTTAAAAAAAGTTGATAATATATAAGTTCTAGAAATCTATACTCTACACAAATAAATAAAATTTGAGTATCTGTTTGTAATATTGAAATAACCGTTTTTTAATGCACGTATGCATTATATACACCAAGATATATATTTTTTTATATTTTTGTTTGTCTGTCCGTCTGTTTGTTCCGGCTAATCTCAGAAATGGCAGGACCTTTTTTACGGGACTTTTATTGGCAGGTAGCTAATGTAATAAGGAGTAACTTAGGCTACTTTTTATCTAAATCCGCAATTCCCATCTCGAAAATATAACGCGCGGGTGGGAACAGTGCGCATATAGAGCTTAAATTTTTTTTCATTGTTACTTTTTTTTTTTTTACGTAGACGGATAATAGCTAGCAATTCATAGACATGGTATAGTAAAGTTAAATGAATCAATAATACAGTAATATCTATATATCTCCATTACCACATTTGGAATTCAAGGCATATTTCCCAAGTCTTTGGGTCTATGCTATTTGTTGGTTTGTTTTTGTGTTATCTCATGAATATAACGTTTCATGATAATTCATTTCAGGTTGAAGGTCTAGAAGCTCTGCTGTCAAGCCTAGTGCAGGTGCTCGCTTCCACTGATGTCAACATTGTGACTTGTGCTGCTGGAATACTCTCCAACTTGACCTGCAACAATCAGCGCAATAAGGTAAAGTCAAAGATTCTTTGTATATATGTTGATAAAATCTTCTTCTAGTCAACAACAAAATTTTATAACGTTAATAATAATTATTTATAGAAAATACTCCATACCACCAATTTTATTTTATATAAATTAAACAAATTTGAACTATATATATGATATATTTTGAAAACATGGATTTTTTAACATCACCAGCATTAAAATATACTCATTTTAATAGTTGTACCATCGGAAAAGGTTATTTCGTAAAAAAGTATTAAAAAAGCTTTTTTTGATTAAGGTAAAAATGAATACTGTTTAATTTCTTTTTACATGTTAAATATATGTAAAAATATTTTTCATAGACGAAGACTTGCGAAAATCTTAAATCCAATTAAGTTTTATTATATCTAAAATTAATTTTTTTCATATACATTTTAGATAAATTAATCATATAAAATTTGAATTTTATATTTTTTATCGTTCCAATAAAAATTTTAATAATTAAATATTGCACTGATAGTGAAGGTAAAGATTATATAATCTGCATTTCTTTCCCAGGTGACAGTATGTCAAGCTGGTGGTGTTGATGCTCTGGTCCGTACGGTAGTGTCAGCTGGGGACCGCGAGGAGATCACAGAGCCAGCAGTGTGTGCTCTACGCCATCTCACCTCTAGGCATGTTGAGAGTGAAATGGCCCAGAATGCTGTCAGACTCCACTATGGACTACCGGTATGTTGTATTAAAGTTAACCTAATAACTAAAAAAAAAAAAACATAAATGATACTTGTGATATTTTCTTTTGAGTATCGCACTTTTTAGTAATGTTTCGAATTTCTTACAAAATTTATAATATTAATGTTTTTTTTTTGTAATTAATTGATAAATGATAATTTATGTTTAAAAAAAAGAAATATTTTTATTATAATTGTGAGGAGCTTCCAAAACTATTCAATTTGTGAGAACTGACTTGATCATATCATTTGTAAATATTTTTCATACCAAGTAATATAATTTGTGAATATTTGTTGTTCCAAGTATTTGTGTTCAAATTTCCTTTCTTCTTGAATTCAATCACCATTTTCATATCAATCTCATTTTCATATCATTAGCTCATTAATCATTTCATTTCCATTTACTTAAATCCCTGTCATATAAATCATGTGCATGTACCATTTAATTTTCCTATTAATCAACATAGTTTATGAAAGTCCTTCTTCCAGGTGATAGTGAAGCTGCTGCAGCCCCCCTCTCGCTGGCCGTTGGTGAAGGCTGTAGTGGGTCTAGTACGTAACCTGGCTCTGTGTCCAGCCAACCATGCCCCGCTACGAGAACATGGTGCCGTACATCATCTCGTTAGACTCCTGCTGCGCGCATTCAATGATACTCAGAGGGTTAGTAAATTAAATATTAAACAGGCTTTGGCCAAACGAATGCATTTAATTTCATTTCTAATGATAAAAAGAAAATATTGAAAGTACCCAAATTGTTTCGTTTTTATCATTTGTATTTAAAAATATATCCATATATCAAAAACATTTAGTTATTAATGAATATTAACGTCTTTACTGAGTAGCTGATTTACGGATAGCAACCGAAAGTTTAATAAAAAATTTAATTGAAATTTCATCCCTAATGTAATTGTAATTATTTTCAGCAACGTACATCTGTACCTGGAGGCGGAGGTGCTGGCGGAGCTTACGCAGACGGCGTCCGTATGGAGGAGATAGTCGAAGGAGCGGTCGGTGCCCTACATATTCTCGCCAGAGAGGGACTCAACCGCACTCTCATAAGACAACAGAATGTTATACCGATCTTCGTGCAGCTTCTCTTCAATGAGATCGAAAACATACAGGTTTGTTATATTAACCTTACTCTTATATTACTTTATATTGAAATCGTATAAATGTTGCCAACTTCTGATATAACTTAGAGTTTATTGTATGGTAAAGCCTCATTTATATCAACTGTAACAATTTTTAAGAGCTTCAAATATTTTGGTTCTTAAATCTATTTCCTTCTCCCTCCACTACAAACAAAAAGAAAATCTATAGAGCATGCATGCAAAAGAATTGATTGAGAAACACTACCTGTGGCTTTATTCCCATTGATTTCAGAAAGCACTTGAGTTCGAGCTGAAATAGCATTATCTATAGCTTTTAATCAATAATTAATAATTTCCAATAATATTATATTTCTGTTATTCATATTGAATGTTTATCTTATCAGCGTGTAGCGGCGGGCGTGCTCTGTGAGCTGGCGGCTGATAAAGAAGGAGCGGAAATGATAGAAGCAGAGGGAGCCACAGCACCCCTCACTGAACTACTGCATTCAAGGAATGAAGGTATGTTGAAGACCTATCCTGTATCATACCTACGTATATACATTTTTTTTATACTCCATACATATATACATATGTATGGAGTATACAAAATAATAAATACCCTAAGTTGCTCAATAATAATTGTTGTTTATTAAAATTTCCCATCATGAGTATATAACATGTTCTTCTCAGACAATTTTTTTATATTTATTTTCCATTACAAAGGAATGGCATCACCCAGTAGTTGTATTACTATTCAATATTGAGTATCAATGACTTTATAAAATCTAAAATACATTATTTTATAATATTTCTT
>DVQP01001891.1:0-13895 GCA_018231745.1 Danaus eresimus
TAAGCTGTTTAATTATATGTTCAAACACAACCGACTCAATAAATTGAACGTAAAATGATACTGAAGTGTTTTCTGAACATCCTTCGCGTAAATATTGATCCACGAAGACAAGCTACGTTATAACTGGTTAGCTTACTTTGAACCTGTCGTCTGCGGTATGCATACATGAAATATTTATAAATCCGTCTGTACTACTCTGACTATCACATGTGTTATTATGTATCGAAGGATATTAATATCATTGCACGTACCCATTATAAATTTATAGCCTCCGATATGGTATTGCGTTTATTGAAGAAGACCTCCTACAATACCTGTATTTTAAATAGTTGATCACCGATTTTTATAGTTAATGTGAGTGAATTTCAATTAGAAAGTCCGTGTATCAATGCAATACGAGCGCGGCGTCACGCTGAGATTGCTATTAGTTAAACGCACGAATGCTAACACCGACAGTTTTAGCTATCCCACAGGGCACAGACTTTAGTACAGCATTCAACTATGTAAAAACTTTAAATACATTATTGTAATACTCAAAATGAAAATCTACGGCTTATTCTTTCATGAAATGCTATGTATGAATTTTATATTGGAAAACTGAATACTTTTAGTTTGATTGTGCATCTAAAAAATATTTAACACGTGAGGATTTAAATATAACGAATTATCTAAAATAGCAATATTGCTCTCGAAGAGACAATATAAAAAGGAAATTATGATAAGAATCCGAGTAATTTAATATGGAGCATTATTAATTCGTTATAAATATTAAAAAGTACAACATAAACATGGCAGAATTATGTTCAAATTGTTTAATTTATTGTTGGCTATTGAATTCAATGGCGTGTGTCCATCGAGGCATTTGTCAATGTTTTTAAGTCAGATTTTTCGAACCGCACGCATGCGAGATGCAACGAATTGAATACATCTTAAGTTTATGTATGTTTCTTTTCACATTGTTTTTAGTTCTTACGATCCCATAATGTCATGTAATTCAGTAGATCTCTTGTGTAAATTAATGTAATATTTCGAATTAACGTACTTCTAATGCGTGTATAACTTAGAATGAAATTTTAGTTATAAATGTTTTATGGTAATATTATCTCGTATTTATAGTTCTAAATGTTTCTAGAAACAAATAGCAGGCGAGAACTTTTAAAATTTTTTGATCAAGTTCCTTAAATATTTATTTATATATGCTCAAATTAACAATTATTGATTTCTTACTTTCTTCCATGTTTTATAATGAAGATTTCGCGGTCTGCTCAGTATAATGTCATAAATTCCATAAAATTTTAAACCACATTACGACCCTGTTATAGTTTATTGTATTAAGAGTTAAAATACATACAGACACACACACATACAGATTGCTGTTATTAAACACACCCCATAAAATACCAACAATCTAATTTATTTTGTTGCTCACAATATTAACTGACTCCGACACAGTACAGCCTTCTCATTACAAAGAAAAATGCTCTCTAGATTCATAATTACGATTTTGACCACGCAATAACCAACGCCTGCTGTAATTATTTATTGTAGAAAGCTGCAAACGCAAACGGTATGAAAACTTCTTAATGAGCTATATTATTTACGGTTCATTTCAACACCTTCTCAATGTTTGAAACATTATAAGGTTGGGGCGAGACTCCGTAGCCTATAGCCTTGTAATTTCTAATGAGATTACATCGGTGACCATTTCCTATATATTGCTTGTCAGCTGAAAATATTGCCATACTGATATGAATTATTGAAAACGTTCCGTTCGTTTGTGACATAATCATAGAACACGGGACACATTATGAAAGTCTATGAATATTTTTAGATTTACTTAATATATGTAGTTATGGTGAATAAATTTTACAGAACCAGTAATGATAGATCGAAAGACATTTACCTTACCCAGTTATGTTGACAGAATGTGCTGTAGCTTACATTCTTGTGTTATATTCTATGTATTTTCTTTCATAAATATCCGTAACAGCAGTGTTAGATGAAAATAACTCCACATTTAAAAGTATCATAGAGTAATCTCGGCATTTCTCTGTGACAGGTACATAACTTTATGTAATAAAACCACTTAGATACGTTTCGTTGTTTTTGTGAGACTTATCACTATCGTGCAATAAAGTTACGCGTAGATGTGACAGAATGATACGTTTTGTGTGGAGCCGACTTTAGATCTAACAGCCAACGTCAGTCACGATCGGCAGCATGCTGGCAACATTGTTTATGAATATCGAACCTCGTTAGCGCATTCTTATCCAGTTGCTAATAGCAACACTTATTAGTGAGATTCAAGCAAGGAGTTATGTAATGTATATTCTTCTTTTTACTAACTTTATGTGAGAATAGAGACAACCTATTTTCCCACTACCATAATAATTCTTATCTAATTCTATCTCCCCTTTCGTTATTCGCTTCATGTTTCACGTACTATTAATAAAAACACTAATAATGACTTATTGAGCTTCAATTCTTCAATTAGTAAACTTGTATGAGGTAATTGTTAATTCTTTTTTTAATGAAATTAATGACATATTTTAAAAACAATTTATAACTAATTATTCTAATTTTATAATTTTTTTTATGACAATCAAATTAAAAAGAATTTTCTGTACCATATTAAATCAATACAAAATTTATGTCAATTAACAAAAGCCCTTGTACAAGGTGTGGTCACTAAATATCGCCTGAACTCTCATTCCGTGACTTCTGACCTATACGTAATGTAATAAAATACAAAACCAACAAATACTATAAATCCTATATTATCTGCGATCTCATAAATTAATACTTAATAATGCATGCATTAGCATTTGAGTGAAACAAGGGATTTCACAATTTAATCTTTATAAAGCGTGCAAGAGGAAGTGTCCAGATCGGAATAAAATCGATATCAAGGCACATCACTAAAAGATCCGTTAAGAATGTTTTCATGCGAGTAACAAATATGTTTATACAAACAGTATGTGCTCGCCCCGAGTATTAGCTTGTGGTGATTGTTATCTCAATGACCAGATCTTATCTCATGAATACATCATGTGAACTCAGTTATATGGTAAATATATCGTAAATTATACAACTTTAATTAAATAAACAATCGATTTCCGAGATAATCGAGTAAAAAATGGCTTTCATTAAACGAATATACATCGATATCATATTTATGATTTACAAAATAATAGCACAGCAATATTTCAAGAGCCTGTTTCGTATATCGGGAACAGAATCTTAGAGCTTAATTTTATATTTAATAAACAAATCCATTATGTCTCTGTTGATTCAGATTAAGATATGTATAAGCTGCAATGACACATTCTCAATATAATATAGCTTGTATAATGGCAATACAAGCAATTTGGCCCACAAATTTGCCTATTCATTTACAAACATGACAAACACTGGCATTAGAAATACGAATACCGATATCAGTGCATAATCTATTGTATTCCAATTGCATAGATAAGATGGTCTCTGAGATAGCGTTACATCGCTGTACAATATACCCGTGTACCAAGATCATTGTGCTGGTGGTCGACCATTGGCGACATCTTGGTACGGTGTTTCGTATATATTATGAGGCGAGGAAGAACGCGGCCAGGTTTTAAAATATTCCTTGACAACTAAATAATTTCCTGTTATTTAATATTATTTATTCTTATAATATGAACAATCAATATATTGACTAGTATAAATCTATATAAAATTATTGTTGAACAATTTACCGTTCGTTTTTATATAAAACAAAACCGGTAGTGTTCGTATAATATTTCCGGAATCATCATCATCATCAGCCTATTTTAGTCCACTGCTGAATATAGACCCCTCCCATTGCACGCCACTGAAATTGATTTTTCGCTACTCGCATCCAGCTCCTGCCAATCATCTTGCGAAAAGCGTAACTCCACTTTGCCTGAAGACGTCCTACACTACGATTTCCGAAGATAGTAAGCATTAGAATTACTAATTAGTTGTTCAAAGTTTAGACAAATATTTATACACTGATATAATGACATCAATATAAAACAGGGATCCCACACAAATGATGCCATTGAAATTGCCACAATAAACAAAAATACATAATCGTAAATACATAGAAAAAATTTTCAGCAAATCGTTTTGATGACGGCGACTACAGTTTTAAACTAAAAAGAAAATAACTACGTGAGAAAACACTCCTACTAATATTTCTCGTAAAAAAAAAACACACATGAATAAGACATAGACATAATCTGGGAAAGGATATGTCATATTACGTCTGCCTGATACAAGTTTACAACGACTTTCTAAGATTCCGCACTACACGTTGAAACATAGCAAAATAAATACAAAGACGTATAAAAAATACAGACATCATTTCAGTAGCATGAAGCTTAGTAAAAATACAATAAACATTATTCTTATAATTTATAGAGATAACGATAAAATCAAATATAATGTAAAATAAAAATTAAAAATAATCGCTAGGAATAGGTTCTAGAAAATCACAGCCATTACTTCTGTCAGAAAAACAATTCAAATATGGAACACAATTGTACCAAAAAAAAAGTGTACTATTAGTAGTAGTAGCTGGGACAGTGTTGCATCTACATTAACCATAAGTTCCAACATCTCTGGTTAAACTGCTTTGAAAAGACGTATCGGTACTCTTAATCTACTAATTAAAATGGACGTCACTGCAGGGGGTAATCTCCTATCAATCTTAATGAAGAATTTTTCTTATATTCTTATCTGGAATCTACAAACCATACAGGGCGTTCTCTTTGCATGGCGTTTGTATGTTTCATTTAATAATTTTTATTATTATGGATTGATATCATTTTACAAAAAGTTTATACTCAGCCACGCCAAAAATGTTTATGTTTTTTCTTTAAAAAAATTTACGTTAAGTCTTTTAGTCTTCTGTTTATCAATTGATCTACCCGATTGCTCATTTTCTTTAAATCCACTTAGAAGTTTCGGGAACAGATATCATTTATCCAATATACAATAATATAAATTTATTAGCTAATAAATTTAATTTCAACATAACAAACAGACACATTTATATTTATAGACGTAGATAAGTAGATATAAATATTATTAATACAGTATGGCGTGTAGATAGCTGCTGTACTTGTAAAATAATAATTTGTTGGGACTTATTCTAATATTTTAAATAATATCTCCATTTAAAATATATAAAACTTAAATTTATATTGTCATATTTATTGATGATAAAATCGTTGCTATCTCTACTGTTGTTTGTGCTGTATTTTAATATATATGTGTATAATTAATGTCAAATAAAGACATTTAACAAAAACGAGTGTTGTAAACAAGTTAAGATAGCTGTTATATAATCTTCTTAAGAATTTTATTCTTATGTAATAAAATAATATCCTACTTATAAATTAAACGATTTGCGGCAAAACTTAATTTTATTTAGACGTGTCAATAGATATATGTTCTAACGGAAAGCGATAACTGTTTTCAGTATTTCATTCATTTAAATTATAAACCCTTGAGGTTTATAATTTAAATGAATGTCTGTCATACATGTGATAGAAAAGTATGTTTTTATTGAAAATCTCATGTAATTCACTTAATCAAAAATACATATATCTATTTTAAAATACGATATAATTATTAAAGATTTAACTGCAATTATTAAACCCAAAAGGCTTAATTTAAAAGTCAAATTCGACCTTCTAAATTTAGTGAAAAATAATACTACAAACATTGAATTAATCTGAAAAATCGGTGTATTGTGAAATGTATAATATTTATTATAATAAATGAATTTAAGATTTTTTTTATTTTGGTATCGGCTGGATCATAAAAGTGCCGGCCATTTTTCGCTGTTGGTATGTCTACCTAAATAAACGTATCTAAAAGCTGGACCTCATAGTTTAAACATTTAAGTTTTATCAGGTACCGCAATCTAAACCTATTTATTACTCTGATAATGACATAGCGGATCATTTTGTACATAAATCATAACATAGGAATTTACCAACGGCGATACTACGCACCTGTGCCGTAAAAACAAACAAAACAATTCGGCCGGTATCTTAATTAATTACTAACTTCGTAATTAACCGTTATTTGACTTGTCAATGTAGAAAATGAATTGACACATGAAGCACAGATAAAAACAATGTGTCCGAAAACTCTCAATAATAATTGAAAAAAAAATAAATTCATTAAGCATATTTGTTTCGTTGGATGTTTATATAGTATAGTTTCTCACAACCGCGTGGTTATCTCATCGTGCCAATCCTACGGTTTTTCGACGCGAATAAAAGCCATATCTATCGTTGTATCGAGACTGGCTGATGAAATTATGGTATTCATGGTGTCGGCATAGTCATGGTGACGTGGCACTCGTTACTCGTTAGCCATTCGCGATTTATTCGCGTCCGTTGCGTCCGGATAGAATTTATTATTTCTAACTTGCGTAAATTCATCTCGAGCCCTTGAGATGGATTAACTTAAAATTCTCATTTGATTAAATCACAATAAATATCTTTAATAATATCTGATTTATTATAATTTTCTATGTTGTTTCTACAGTATTGGAATGTGACGATAAACTTGGTTCTAATTAACAATTATTTTATAAACACAATTAAAATAGAACCGATAAAAAAATATAAGTAAACTTGTTAACTCATTATAAATCAAAACTAAATACAGCGTAGAGAGTTATGTAAAGAAAAACCACATAACATCGTAGACATTCTGCACTTACACAAAACTTGGTACACTGATACTACGAATGACTAACAAAGTAGGATCAATGTAGCCTATGGTCGGTTGAATATTTGCTTCTTCATACTTGCCAGCTAATTAGGCCCTATCCAGAGGCATGACTTGTAATTATCTGAAATCTATAGATCACATTATAGCATGGCGTGCTCTGAGCTCGCAATCGATTGTGCACGTTCACGCAAGCAAGATTTCTCCCAGTTGCCGAGCGTTGCAAAAAGCACGCCACCACTATTTACGCTCATCGGTACTATGCGTCACTAACACTTGAAATAATTCTTTAATAGCATAATAGGGCTAATGTATAAGGTAATAAGAGTCATGCCGTGTCGCAGCACGGTTGTGTGGTTGCATGCATTGGTGAGTGCGCATACGCATCCCCCCTTCCCCACCATAAAGTCGCGACCAATCACAGTAATCTGTATAAAATTGTTTGAAACTTCGCTCACGTCGAACTATAATCAAAGTTAGTTGTTAGATTTTCAACGCCACCTTTTAATTCCTACTCCAAACGAAAGTGTTAGAGTTATCTGGCTGTTATTTTCGTTATTATGTATCATTCAATAAATACATTCCTCACCCTCCTCTATTACATATAATTTAAAAATTATTATTGCAACCACCACGCCGGTGAATGTTGATAATTATACAACTTGAGTTATGGAACTAAGTTCTTACAAACAAATTCTATAGTATTCATACTATAAATAAGGAAATTTTAATTGGTAAAAAATATACATGGAATATTTCAAACATAAAAACTTAATTGCTCACAGACATTCATTTTTAGATTTTTTCTAGACATCCAAAGTCTTATATTAAAGTAATCTAACTAAGACCGGAAGAATCATAAAAGGTGTGCGATCAAAAGAAACTAGTCCAATTACGAAAACGCACAACTATCCGTATAACGTCACAGTAATGTTAAACAATTTGGTGTAAAGTGGATTACATGGAATAACAATTACCATTGACTAAATGCCCGCTGTAAGCTAATTAACATGCGCTATTACGAGACCGCACCATTCACATCAACAAATGATCTGAGGAAATTATAAATAACTAAACATTACCCTCGACTTTAACTGTATTTTTATAAAAATCTATATATCAGCATAGTGGAATCCTAATACCGATAAATTCATAATTTTCGTACAATCTTATGACATGTAGTTGAGCTGTTCACGAGTGATTTAAATTTTAACCAACACCAAAACTAAATAATTAGAATGTTTATCACAATGTTTGTAAATCTACACAGTCAGAGCTCATTGAACATTATGCTTCATAGATCAATAACGTCTGTCGCCGTGATCTGTTACAATTTTGTCATTCAAAATCAATGGAACCTGTTTCCAACCTGCATGGCATTAATTAATTGCGGCTCCAACTGACCATAACATGATCTAGAGCCAGGTCCCGTCCGTGTAAGTAATAATGTTAAACGTGAGTTCGTTTGACCATCCATAAGATTTGAAGCAACTACGACGGCTGGGCCAATTTGTGTCACTATAACAGTTATAAATTACGCTTCCGTCTTAATACAAACAGTAAATATTGATTTATCCGTGTTTGTATATCAATTGTTGTAAATAAACCTACATCTTATATAGCATTGAATTAATAAGCAATACAATAGACCTGATATTTGATATTTATTTTGTAATGGATTACACCGCTGAGACGATCTTTTACTAATTGTTTGTAATTAAAAATACTTTCAATAATAATCGTATGCAAGTTTCAAGATAACATTACTAGGAGTTAGTTATATAGTTTTAATATTGATACAACTTAAAGCGAGTTTTAAACGATAAATTTCGTTGTAGTACTAGATAAAAACTAACTTATATATACAGATACCTGCATGTCTTAATCACAAGTTTTAATTTTTAGTTTTATATTTAACATTGAGAAATAAGCGAAAAATTTAATATAAATTTGTACCGATTAATTAAAATTTTTGTTTAGAAGATTTCGTGACTGGTTGCTTTATATATAAACTTTCATTTAAGCAGCTATTCTTTTTCATACTTGTTTTCGACATTCGTCTTATATCATTCGATAAAGAAACCTTTTTATTCAAAACACCCATATACCCATATACCCACCACCAGATTTATTTTATTTTTATTATTTAATATAATCTGTTTAATTCCTGACAGACATCCTTCGTCAACAAAATCACCTTAAGCTTTTATCGGATAAAGATAACAGATTATATCGTTTCAAAGATTTAAGATTCAAAATTGTGATATTTTTTAATGATAAATAAATATCACACATCACATAAAATATTAAGACAAGGTGTTGAATTTACTTAGCGTATAAATTTTCATAGACGCTTATAATGAGCCTCGTAGAGATTTGTTAGCTAACATATATATGGCTTTATTGTGATTTGAAAAAGTAAAATGAATATCGCCCAAAAAATACTGTACTATATTTACAGAAAAAAGGAATTTAATACTTTAGAGAAAATTATAAACTATAGCATACATTTAATAAGTAAATATGTGTTATATATTGACAAAGTCCTGTTTTTAAACAACCAGATTAAATAAGAATTGATTTAAAAAAAGAAAAAAAATATTTTTATATTGTGATGATCAGCTTATTGTTTGGCTACTAAATTTACCATTCATTTATCCCTATGTAGTATATAATGTAGTATATACGGTTAGTTAAATTTAAACGCAGTTAGTGATTTCAACTCTGACACGAGCACACGACAGCTTTGTACCGATATAATAATTGTATGATCTAAAGGACATCATAATGGAGCAACATAAATATTATGTGATACTGTATTTTACGAACAATCTCGGAAACGCGTGAAACTGGCAATCTCGTGCAATTTCCCCAAGAATAATAGGCTAACCTAACACCCGCTATCCATTTAGAATATCCGACATTACAAAACTACTTGATGTATTTTGTTATCATGCAAAATGGACCTCTATTACAATAGGATAGAGTTGTCTGACGTTACCTAATTTACTATTATTGCAACTATTCGATTGTTCGGTGTATTTACCCTTTTGTACAGAATTGTCTAGGCATTACTGTGTCCCCTACAAGACTCACAAAGCTGTGTAGGTGTCCACAGCAGCTGGAAAATTGCTTGGACTCATTCCAGAAGGTTATTGTACCTTCATTGTAAATAACAAAGCTTATTATAAACGTGTGAAAATATTGTAACAATTTAGGGCGGGTTTCACATGGCGCGGCTTAGACATTCAATTGTTATATTCTGTTTATCATACGTCAATACTTATCACTGAATTTTTTTCAACGATTCATTCATATATCTACCTAAGTATTTTAAACATACCCCAGTACGAAAATATTAATAATTTAAAGGGTATATGAACTAGACAGCATATATATTGACAGTGACATTTGAAAGGTCAAGACATTTGATAGCTATGTAGACTTGTTTCGATCCATACCAAAATCATCACAGACACATAATGACCAGCCACTTAAATGAGAAACCGTTGTGGCCATCAACATGGACCCAAGGTAACGTAATAGGAAATTCATAAAATTTTCTAGTATTCATATATTATAAGACTTATATGAAAAAATAGAGTTATATTGGGTTTTGCTACCAAAAAAAATTAGTTTTTGGTTGATATTGAACAAAAATTTTAAAAGAAATATAAAAAGTGGTCTTAACTAAAACAAATTTTTTGAAAGCAATGCCGGTAAATAATAACTAGATTTTGTGTAATACAACGACTCTCTAAGAAACGTGCAGTCCCCGAATTAACAACTAACATAAGAGATATTTGTCAAAATAAGTCTCCGGATAAAAAGTTAGAATATGTCTTAATTAATATAACTGGCTGAACACAAATAAATAGTCATTGAAAGTTTAGATAAAAACCACTATTACGAACTTTATTAGGAATAAGAAAATAATCTTTTAAACTAAGTAAATATAAAATACAAATATATTGCATCCTTTTTGATATAAAAATATAAAGTTTAAGTTAAAAGAATTTTAAACGGAAATACAAAACACATATGAAATTATTTTATTGGTTATCCGAATCAAATACATTAATTTAACTCATTAAAAAAAATTGTAATTGTTGAAATATATCAACTTTCATATTCCGGATTGAGACCATCATAATCTTTGGATTGAATGAATTCACTCATGCACCAGAGGCTGAAGTTGGTACACAAGTTTAATATATGAACGTATATGGCATTGAAGCATAAACAATAGTGAAAGAAATGAAAAGATTTTTTTTTGTTTCGAAAATACTGAATATATATATAAAGAGTTTGTAATGTAAAGCACCTCTTTTATGTTGTTGGACTCATCTACTTATATTTTTATCTTGTGAGTTAGAAAAAAACTAGTTCGAACAATAATTAAACGCGTAGGTAACCCACAACGAATGATAAGTATACTAATATGAAAACATATGCTTCATAATTGAAAAACTAAAGATAGAATTAAAAATCTTTTTGGTTTAATCTAATATCGATTGAATTTTTAAGTTCTATGGCCAACTATTGCTCTCTAATCGGAAGTGTTCTTACAATAGCTATAATGAAACTCTTCTATTGCAATCACGTCGGTCAGCAACCTGAGATTTTGCTGACGCTTTATAATAAGTTAATGTTACTCTGTAATTCACAATAAGTTCAATTGTTCAGTTGTATTGCTATTACAGCTCTTTATACTACGAACCACCCATAGAGATCATTAAAAAGTTAATTACAACGATAAAGATTCGATATAAGATGAGATTACTTGTATCCCGGTATGAAGCTTACTGTCAAATATATTTTTAATTCCGATCACACAAAAAAATCTTAAACACGACCTGCCGAAGAAAACAATGTAAGTGGGATAATAAACCATTCTAAATACAAAAAGAATAACAGATTATAAAGATTTTTTTAGTCTGTGTAATGTCAGGATAAAGCAGCGGTTTGTATAGTAGTTAAGGTATAAATAGTGTGGCGTGACACGAAATGATATAATGCCGTGTCTACACGCAGATTGGTTAAGTACTACCAATTACTAAGTCACCGGCCATAAAGCAGGTGTACGGTAACAAATTTAACACACACATAGATATAAACACAAGATTTAAAAGGATTGACGAATTAAATCGTTACACATAAGTATGCAGCTCATTTGCGTAAAGTAATTACGGTGAAAGTAATAATTTGTGACTAATTTTCCAATGATTTAGCAGAACAAGACTAAAACTGAAATATAAACATTGATATTTAGAGCGTTTTTGTATGAAATTTATTTCTGTAAATCTTAATGTTAATATAAATTAACAAACAATGAACATTTAAATACATTAACCTGACGAGTAAGCTGATACGCTTGATAGATGACCACAGTTTGTTAGACAACGGTTAGTTTTTATGACGGCGCTGACTCTTCCAATGAATAAATTTAGCTCAACAAGTCCGAGATATTTGCATTGGAACTATAAATCTAATAAATTCGAAATTCATTACGTACTAGACAAAATTACTGGCTACAACAAAATGACGCAACACGTTAGGTCTTAGGATAATGTAAACTAGGATTGCTTTTTCAAAATACGAATGTAAATACAACAAAACTCCCCTTTTTATTCTATCTCAGCTTTTATGATTGTATTATTTGACATTATAAACGGAACTGTTAATAAATATTGTTTGGCTATTATATAATTCCGATCAGATGGAAATTTAATATGGAATGACAAATGACAATTGCATTAAATTGAAATTCACATAAAATGGCAATACATAAAAATGAAAGTTATTCGTACGAAAGTATTATTTATCTGTTGTGCATTTTTTGTATAACAGATACAAAGAATATTTATGAGTTGCTTCTATAAATTATGTTATGGTTATCAATAACCGTTTATCTGCTATAATTCAAAATGTCAGAATATAACATTTAAAACATTTCGTGTTTTTGAGCTTAACCTATTAATATTAAAGCATTCCTTGAGTACTGCTTTCTACTAATATAATTTAATTATATACATATGTTCTTCATTATATTAAATGAGAGATTCTAAAAATTAAATATATTATACATCACAAAATATTATATTTTTCTTAGCGCTTATTTTGAAATAAATCAAATACACATAAACTTTTAACAGATAACATATAAAAATAATTTTTTTAGTAGTTCAATCCTTATATACAATCTATTCCCCTCTGTAAAAAGGATTAATATGACAAATAGCCAGCATTAAGATAACCAGATCAAAATTTGCATAACTTGATGCTTTTTAATATATGTATAATCTGTCTACAATGTAATGATACCGTTTTAAGGCGGCAGTTATTAAATCTATTCTTACCTGAAGGACGTTAGAGAAAAACCTTAATATATAAATATATATAACATGTACAAACAATATGTTAAAACCATAATTTAAAGGATATTATTTGATTGTGTTATAAGTTTTTACTTATAATCTTATTTTTACCATTCGCTAAATAGTTACATTTTATTGTAAATGTAAACAGACTTATCTTTATAAAATCCTTATTCAAGTATGTCCATCTAAAATGCGCTAGATGACACCATATGACAGAAAAATGACAAATGACATTTCGTAAATTATATATCATAATATTATTATAATGTAATTTCAAATTGATAAAAATGTCTTGCAATACTAAGTTAAATTTAGCCAGGAGAAAAATAACGCCTACAAAGTTAAATATAATAAAGCAGCTACTTTTTAAATAGCTGGAACTATAAATTGCAGTCACGTTGCTACATATATTAAAAAAATATCCAATTTAGAAGTGTTCATATCAGCTTAACGAATTATGGCAATTTATCTGTCATGTTTAGTATCAATAAATCTATGAAATAAAAATTAATTAGCAGAGCTCTTGCGTACGAGCGTTTTTCCACAACCCGTTAATGTTGTTGAAGGAACGTGTCCGATATGAATATTAAAGACACATTTAAGAGTTACATTTTATTGAACACGACTTTGCAAATTGAATTTTTTTTTTAATCCTCGCATGATCGAGTCCAACAAATAAAGCTAAAAAAAAAATTTAATGACAGTCTTTTTACAAAATATGTCATATCGTTGCCATGACCTGCGAATAATTTTCACATATATATA
>DVQP01001892.1:0-13893 GCA_018231745.1 Danaus eresimus
CGGTTCTCTTTATGTAGATGATGCTCTACGCTCGGTTCACTTTATGTAAATGATGTAATTAGCTCGGTTCTCTTTATGTAGATGATGCTCTACGCTCGGTTCACTTTATGTAAATGATGCTCTACGCTCGGTTCACGTTATGTAAATGATGCTCTACGCTCGGTTCACTTTATGTAAATAAAGCACTAAGGTTCGCTCACTTTATATTCACAATGCATAGGACACTGATTCATATAATGTTCACGATTCGAATACTCAGCTCGGTTCATGTAAACAATGCGCTAAGTTCAGCTCACTTTGTTCCCGAAGCGTTATAATCGGATCAGGCAATGTTCACGATCCATACAGTCGGCTCTCTTTATACTGAGCATCCTGCGTACTCTACTCACTTTTGTATTTCAACACATTGGACGAATCGAATAACGAAATGTGGATTACAAAACTTTACCTGGTTTTGTTAGTAATTTATGACGTCATTCATTTCGCAAACTCCTAACCCTAAGCGACTTCATACATGAAACACCACATTTTGTTCGCTTTTTTTGTTCCCTTTTAATCCTTACTGTTTGTGATGTAGTGAGCTTAAATAAATGTATGACACGAAAGATTTGTATGTGTATATAGATAAAATAAATTAATTCATATAAATTTCATAGTACGTTTTTCGTTTGCATTAATATGTCTTTCCTTTTAGAACCTTTATCTCAGGCCCATAATATAAAGCACAATCTTGATCAACAATCACGAATGCTTGTTCTGTGTGTCTGTCTGTGTTGTAATTTATTAGGTGTCTGTTTGAAAATAAACCCGTATCTGGTAAGGACACAGAAATGATTATAAACATTAATTAGATATAATGATTTCAGAACGATGACATGCCACCCATGGATGTGAATTACGTCGATGGTCTGGGTATGGGGAACCCTAATGGCCGTCCCATGAACCTACAGGGGGTCCAAGCCCAAATGCCCCCACCAAGCAGCCGTTAGACTTACGCTCGCGAATGTACCTCGTTCTAGACACTTTCCTTCATGAATGTACCTATGTCGTAGCAGTTCTTATGAAATATTTAATTGTTGAGGTGTGATTTGACGTATTATTATTCATACGGCTTTGCCTGTAATTTTTTTTGTAGTCTCGTTTTGTAATATTTTTTTTTGTTGTGATAAATGAATGAAGTACAATGTTTTTTTTTCTCTCATATTGTTTGTGATAGTCTTATTAATTTATGCGTACGCGAGTTGCTATTTTTTTTTGTCCATAGAATATCACAATCATATATATTTTTTTGTATACCAGGGACTGAAATGACTTTTTTTATAGACCATCCATGTGAAATTTCTTAGTTCGTATCTCCGCACGAATTGTTTACGTAAATTTACGGCTAACCTAATAAAATAATAAAGTCAATTCCCCCTGTATATAGCGTGCCATTGTATGTCGGAAGGGGATTCCCATAGATGTTGTGTAATTTTTTCTATTAAATAAAATCAAGACTCACTTGTTATGGATATTGTGATTGTTGTAACGGTACAGTCAGCAACGGAATACGAATTCTTTTTTCCTACAGTTCAATTCATTATCTCATACAATGACGTGTATGAATTATATGTTGTGATTTGTATTATGTCGCTGACTGTACGACCATTATCATTTATATTAAACGAGCAATCTATTTACTACGGTATATACCTAAATATTATATATTCGGGATTTGATTGTAATTTATGTAATAGACAAAGCCCTGTGTACTGACGGGCTGTTAGAGGAAGGTTTTTTGTAACATTTTGTATTCATTCCAGAAACTTAATGTAATATAGGCGTCTAATTGTCCTCTTTATATAATTAAGAAATATCCGTCTTATATACATAGATATAAGATCATTATTCGGATGCCCGTGTTAGCTTTAAGTACGGTTTCATTCGCATCATTTTAGTTTTATTTTAAAACACTTTTGTTTGTGAAATTACTTTTATGTTTACAAACACGTGGCGGTGTGGTAGGGATCATACAAAAACCTTTTCTTTTTAATTTACAAGATAGCAATGAATGTATCAAAATAATTATGATTTGTATGTCATTCATTTCGAATCGCACGAACTAACAAATATAACATAAAATATATAAAAAAATTACACGAAATTCCAACAGATTTCGTCAAAGAAAATGATCTCGGTAAACACGCGATTGTCAAGTTGCTGTATACAAGGACTGCCCTCCGGTTTTTTTTTAAGTAATTATTTATTATTATTTCCATTCAATCATTACAAAGTTACATGTAGTGTCCAATGCATTGCACAACACGTGACTGACAAACCCGGTATGTGACTACCCTCATTCGGTGTTATTATTTTAGTGTAAGTTTTGTATGATAATTTTATACGAAGCATGTTTATCACAGGTGGTCGGACTTGCCAGGTGTTGTCGCTTCTATGAAGCGAATTTATTACAGAACATTATTTCTCTTTCTCTCGATAAAATTAATTTTTATTTTGTATACATAGTTCTGATGATATCAATTTCTAAGACTCACAAGAGAAGTAATATTATGATACTTATATTTTTTTAATTATATTAAGTTAATGGGTTTATATAGCGGTGTCTTTCTGGCCGACTGTAGGCTTAAGGGAACTTATTTAATCACCTTTTTAATTTATGATATGAATTATATTAGGGAAATGTAGGCATTATTACAGCCATTTGTTTTTTTTTTCATATTATATACAAAGTGATTTTTGTAAAGTCTATGGGCAGTACTTTTTTTAAGCTATTAAATCAATTATAATGATCACTATGGCAGCAGATATAAAATAAATGTTATATTTTTTTAACTATCCTCTATATAACGAGCCGGTTTTCTTTTGTGCTGCCAATATAAGATCTCTTTGAAGATTTTATGTAGGTTATACATCATGATTATAATTAAACCACAAATAAAAATATTATATGATTGTCTATGGTCAACCAGAGACTATAGTCGTTGGAACATTAATACTCGATTATTTATATTCTATTTAAAAAAAAATAACATTATTAATATTTAATAATCTTTTATATTCTTTGGTCGCTGCGACTTTACTACTGTTTATTGATTAGTTTCTTATTTCATTTTGTGAGTAGATATAAATAGAAAATATTATCTTTTTACATAAAAAATATATTATACACAGAAAAATTAAAGAATGGTTTTTTTATAATTTGTTTTTGTTTTAATTTATTTATTTCCTTTATTTACTATATATTGTCATACACATATATATTTTTTTATTATACAATGGCCTATATACTCAGTGGGTACGGTGGGATTATATTTTTCGTTTCTCTCAATTAACTATTGATATTTATAATCAAGGATTTGTATGAACGAGACTTTATTATTTATTTATTAAGATTTTTGGAAGATTTTACTACATTTTCTAAAATAATCCCATAACTATAACGCTTCCATCGGTTTCGGAAATTTTCATCAAAACATATATCGGTTATACATTGTTAGTGACTTTTTATAGTATATAAAAGTTAGTTAAATTGTCTAGTAACTAATATGTCATTATGCGATTTCTGAACGGAATCCAAATTGACATTTGAGATGATTTAAAAATCGTATAGAAAAATTAAATCGTAAATTTATGAATGCTCACGTTTTATGTAATTAGTAGCGTCATGATAATCAGTTATTGAATTTATAGATGTAATAGTATACATGGACTTGTATTGAATTAGGGTGTGCACGTTTTTATTGGTGACTATACATTTTGTACTTTATCGGACTAATGTTAGGGCGATGTCTCTATTCCACGGCAGTATTATCCAGTAATCTCATGTACCGATGTTGCTAATACACTTAAATACATTTAAAACGACGTGACTTTTATTTACCATCCCTATGTAACATGAAAACCGGATAAATCCGATAAAAAAGTTATTTAATCTGTCGAATTGGTATCACAGATTTTAAATAATTTTAAACACAAAATGTTTAAATCAGTATCGCCGTTGATCTTCGTATATGAAAGGTAAGTTCAAAACAAGTGAAATTGTGTGAATAAAAAAGTCTATAAAATATAATTTTATGGCAAAATTTTAACGGCGTCCCGCTGGTTGGAGGGCGGAGGGCCGCACGAAATGATAATTAATAGAAGGCTCGTAACATTCTAATTGATTGATACTGTATATTAATTTATGATAGCTTGAAATAAGTAATAAATAATTTTATGAAGGCGTAAATTTTGTTATTTTGTGGGAAGACTTTATATGACGTAAGTCCTTATGTTTAAGTTATAATAAAACTACATTGTATACTGTAATAAGATGATATAAAATTTTAGTGTTGTTAAATTCAATACAAATATTGTTTTAGGCCGTTATATTTTTATATAAAATAAGTATCTTATTATTTCTGTCTAGACGGTAACTTAAAAAAATTAAAATTCAATTAAGTCAAGCTCTAATTAAAATTAGGGATTAATTGGTAAGAACAGTTTGATATAAAATTAAGTATCTTTCTCTTTGTTTCCTTTGCGTGGTTATAGTTTGTGTAATTTATATTTCTCCGCCACGATAAGTTGCTTACGTCATATCCGACTGTCTTGCTAGAAAATAATGACCCTTCGCACTCAGAATAAGACATCGGAGGAAGAATAAAAATAAATAAACGGCCTTTTTGGATAGAAGGTTTTGGGGATTATACAAATTTATCGTATAAGTTACATAAAATAGGTAAGTATATTCTGTAAGTGCTGATTGCTGTATACAACGTATAATACTCGAGTCTTAATTACTCGTAAGACTTACGAGTTGGAGCATAGAAGCAGTTTTTGTGTGCTAATCTGGTTGTTGAGGTGAGATTCAGGTACTTATGCGACGTTGCAGTTTCTTAGATGAGAACTTTTAATCTACAAGACATTATGTCGTGTCGTTCTGTATTATTGACAAACAAAATATTAAAAAAACTATGGAACATTCAGATGTTTTAAGAAAAAAAATTGATACTTCTCTATAAATGCTGCTTACGAAATATTTGTACTGATACTTTTCTGTTATAGTCGTAGACTTATATCGTTTTACACAGATTAGCTTGCAAGTGCTTCTTAAGCTGCGGCTTGTAGACAACTGAAGTCTTCGTCACGACCCTGGGATTATAGTCACTTTGAAGGCGAAATTTAGATTTTATTGTATACGTGACTCCGGACATAAACTGACTCTACAGGGCTAAGTTCTGCTTAGAGTTTTTGTGTGTAATTTAACGAGCATTTCTCTATGTAGTATTAAGTTGCGAATTTCAATTTTATTAATATTAATTTCTTGAAACTTATTTTTAATGAAGGTTTTATTGTTTAGAATAAAAAAATATAATTAAATCAATAATACTTGGCGAATTCTTACTTAAACATATTGAAATCGATGCATTAAACCCGGTCATATTAATAATAAATAGCTTATTGTTTTGTTTCCGACTATATTAAAGGAGTATTTATTTATTTTCAGAAATTATTTACTGTTGCAGTTGGATATCCATTCGCGTTAAACACTTTTTTAAAGCCATGGCTTCATTCGTATTGGATTTCTAGAATATTTTGCTAATATCAACGATTTCATTTGTGGGACGAATTATTATTTTGAGCATGTGGAGAAAGCTCGAAGGAATTTAAATAAAAGGCGTTTGTTTAATTATTATTATTATTCAAAGAAGACTAGTTATGTTTTTACCAAAACCAAGAACAACAAGGCGCTATACATATCACCCTAAAAATATCTATATCTCTATATCTATCAGTTAGACTGTATATTTTTCAGGTCATTTCTATGACATAACTTCCTTAATATATGTACTTTCTAAGAGTATTTAGACACCACTGACAGATGATGAAGGAAAACATCAAATTATACTCGACACTGGAAGAATATACTGTGCAGGTCTTTTCATGGATGAAAGGCAACAATAAAAGAAACTCCCTTAATAATGACTCGTAATGAATCATTATATTATAACACGATACTGTCCGTTATCGATAGATCCTCCAAAAATTGGTCTTAATTAAGAAAAAGAACTGTCTTTCTTAAAATTTACACACGGTCACAACCAAGATGATAACAAAATTTTAAGTAATGTATGTAATGAAAAAATATGTATGTAATATTTCAATTAAAATTTTAATAGTATGTACGTGTGTCACCGGTCTAAAGCGCTACAGCGTAAGTTGTATTTCATTCGGGTGCATTAAAATACATTAGCGGTTATTGTTTTAAACCGAATGTGTCGCATAAAACTCCACTTTGCGGAAATCCGATGGTTTTTTTATAACTGTATTTGTAGCGGAATTATTATATACACATATCATATCTTTAAGTGCTGTGTCTGAAAAAAGTTGCTATGAAGTTTATTTTTATCTGATTTTTTTTTGTAGTCTGATTAGTGGTGATTCAATTTTAAGTTTTCCTACATGTAGAGCAGTTATGTGTTTGTCTGTGTAGAGAGATATTTTGTTCATAAACACCTCGATACTATCACTCATTCACGATAAAGAAACAAAAATGCAAAATTAGATTGAGTTGGTTAAAAGAAAATTATAGGATTCTTTTTTTGTTCAAATGAAAAAGCTCGTTTCAAACAGTTGATGTTAAATGTTTGATATTTAAAACAAAGTTTCCGCTTCACGAGAAATTTGGCAAGCATCTTGACTTTAGGTCCGTCTTATAATGCTCAGTTGTCTGTAAGATGAAATTTGATTCTTAATTTATCCAAAAATTTGCAACTGTTAGGGGATAGCTTTGAAGGAAATCTAAAAATGTGTCTTATTTTAAGTAAACAATTATTTGTAAGTGTCTTTCTTAGAGATGCAACGGATAGTTGTTTGGCCGGATACCGGATACCGGATATTCAGCCTGAGTGATAGCTGAATATCCGGTATCCAGCCGCCGAATATTCGGCCGACGGCGGTACGACATCTACATTTTGAATTTGGTAGGTGCGTGTGGCGTGTCGCCACGCCGTGCAAGTTTCAACTTGTTTCGTAGTAGTGAATTTGAAACAGAGTTTAAATTACCAGAACATGAGTCTGTTCAAGATATCACTACACGTTGGAACGCGACGTACTATTTACAAGAGCGGCTGCTAGAACAGAGACGGACTGTTTCTTTGTAAATAGACGACCACAATAAACTCAGTAACTTGACGTCTAATCATTTGAATTTAATGGAGCGATGCATCATTCTCCTCAAACCGTTTGAGGAAATAGCAAAGATCACGAGCTCAGGTTTGTGATGAAGCGGTTGTGATGAGGTACATACAAAAGGAGGAAACTTCAATTAAAGTCCTTAACTTGTTACAATATCTAACGTCCCTAAATACTCAATAACAACAACGCTTCTAACATCTTGTCGAAAAGCCAAGTTTTACCTGGCTATATCATTGGATCCCAGGTTCAACTGCAACTTTTTTGGGGTAATACGAGCTGAAAAGGCTTATCAAAGCCTCTTACTGGAAGGTCTAAAACTGACTTGCAGTGAAGAGGCAATGAAGGCGATTAACCTCCTAAGAAGTAAAGGGCAGGCAATGGGATGAGTGTTCATGAATCATATAGGGACTGTTTTAATGAAGTTGCCAAAGATAACAACCAAACTGAAGACTCTGATAATAGTGCTATAGTCAATGAACTTGACTTTTACTTGAAAATGATTTGTTTAGATCGACAAAGTGATCCTAGCCCATGGTGAGCAGCAAACGAAAAACAATCCCCGATTTAGGTTAAATTTTCCCAAATATATCTCTCTTCCCCATATAGCAGTGTGTACAGCGTGAGATTGTTTTCATAAGCTGTTGTTATATATGAAAACAAGAGGAAATGTTTGCTTTCTAAAAATGCTGAAAATTTTGTTTTTATACATCACAATTTTCCTTTGGTAGATTTCCAATATTAAATTAATTAATATTAATAAGTACCTTTTCTAACTCTCAGTATTATCACCAAATTACTTTAAATAATTGATTTATTATAAAATAGGTATTTTTTTTAAATAACAAAAAGCTGCGATTATGACTGTATCTTTTTTTAGATTTTATTTACAAAATATAGCAAGTTTACTATCCAGTATCCGGCCGGATAGTACCTTACTATCCGGTATCCGGCCGGATAGTAAAAACAGGACCGGATAAGCCGGATACCGGATAATAACCCAATATTCGATGCATCTCTACTTATAGAGAAAGACTCCTTCTCTATAAGTAGGTATTACGACACTAGATTAAATCAACATACGATTAGGACGAGTTTGAATCGTGTTACGACGTTAACAATTTTTAATTAATAAATCTTCACAACTAGTATTACCGGAAGTTATATCAGAAACGGCAAACGCTATTTACGTAGTGTGATGCAAACTTGTGCTAAGCATGTTGTCCGGACAACAGAATTGGTGCTATTTAATTTGTACTTTGTAGTTATCGTAGTCAGTATTATAAACAGTTATATATGTGTATCAATCGAAAATCAGGTTATTTAAATATATTTCTACCTTATCACATTATGAGGTTAATATTGACATTTACATGCTTAATGGGGACTTGCATATAAATTTACAATATGTTATCAAAGCAAACATATTATTACCTCTTGAGTTATATTATCTTATACAAATTGATTCTCGTTTTTATCATTTTCATCATTGTATAATATTTTTGTATTTGTTCATATTAATACTGTCATATATTAATTAATCGGTTATTTTCTTGTTTCATTCTTAAGTGTCCATTGTAACACAAATTTTTTAGTTTTAAATTTATGTTTAATAAAATTTTATGACACCTCAAACTGGATGTAAGTCCCGCAAAAACGTAATAATTAAAGATGGTGACGGATTAATAAGAAATATAAACAAATATTAATTATTCATAAGCCGGTTGGTATTTAGCTGGTTCTCTGGACTACAGGAATGCTGTTATTTTTGTTTGTTCAGAAAGAGTCAACTTGTTCATAATGTTTTTCAAGTAAAAAAATCGTCTTAAAATTTATTCAGTATAATTTTTTCGTTTCGTATAATTCAAAAGCTCGTTTTTTGGTCTATAATTGAAACCAAACTAAGCATTAATAACGGTTTGGGTAAATTTCATTTATAAAATTTTGTTAAAAAAATCAGCAAAGCGTAAAGCATAGATTCCTAACGCTTTATACAAATAAGTCAAAACACATATTAAAATTTAAGTTAATCGACTAGATAATATCTCCCTATGAAGAATATATAAACAAAGTCGGTGTGTGTTCAAGAAACATATTTTTGAACATATATTTATTATGACAACCATTTCTTACAAAAAGTTAGAGAAATATTTTGAGATAAGGGCCGAGTTACTTCCAAATTGATAAGTAGAAAATTTTATTGTAATGGAACCCAATAGTTTTGCCGTGGGTCACGTACAACAGCAGACTTCTATAACTGTAGTAAAATAGCCATTTATATATAGGGTTCAAAGATTATTCTATGCTAATATGTCTTTAATTATCTAATAAATATACCAATGGCTATAAATCTATTCCACTTCCTAACCAAACGTAATTATTAGTAACAGTTACCAGGTCGTTTAATGCCTAATAATCTTCTCGTTTCTTGTAAACCTGGTTCTATTATCGTTTCTCCACGGTTGCAATTATTACTGGAAGTGTAACGTGTTTAAATTTTTACTAAATTCATTGTTGAAGCTTTTAAAATACTCAGAAATTTGTAAATTTACAACTTCCTTTAGAAATGATAATGTAATTTTCTTTGTTAGATGATTTTATCTCATAGATCTACAATAAGATTTATGGATTCATCTGTTATTTTTATCACGAGCAAATGATATAAAATATAAGGGGCAAAGCATTAAAAGCAGCCGACTTCGAGATGAATATAAATTATTAAAATCACAAATTTACATCGAAAACCATAGTTTTATTTTAATCTAGCTGTTAACCGCGACTCCGTCTGTGCAAGAAAAATAATAAGAGAGGCAATGAAAAAAAATTAAGCTCCGTATGCGCTCTGCCTCCCACTCGCGCGTTATAGTTTCGAGGTGGAAATTTCGGATGTTGATAAAAAGTACCCTAAGTTATAACATCAGCTACCTGCCAATGACAGTCCCGTAAAAATTGGTCCAGCCATTTCAGAGATTAGCCGGGACAAACTGACAGACAAAAATTGTTAAAAATGTTATTTTGGTGCATGTACCCTATCCATAGCATGTATTAAAAAACGGTTATTTCAATATCACAAACAGACACTCCAATTTTATTTATTTATATAGATATGATTTATCGATAGTCTTATATGTTTTCATTAGTTTACCTTTTAAGGACATATTTGGTTTGAAGAAATATCATATCCTATATTACTTATACAATATTAATGATTCAGGTAGAAATATTACGTTATTTTTTACTAAGAATATCCAATATATGAACATTTATTATTAACAAATCATATATTTTCTAACGGATGATTTAAGGAGTGTCATTTGTTTTGTGTTTCCGTTCAGCAAAACAGTGTTTGACAAAATGATTACTGATAAAAAAATGTATCGGAGAATTACTGACATTTAAATGTACGGTTAAAAATATGATAAATTTGAATAAAACAAATTTGAAAGAGTTTTTTTATGAAAGAATGAATACAAAAGAAAAGGAGTAAATCTTACTTAAAAGCCTCTTTACAACAATCGTCAATAAAATCGTTATTTTTAAAATGCAATTAAACGCAATATAAAAATAAATATAGTAGACTTTACATAGTATATTATTATATTGTCACTGAACGCGGTTCAACTGCGATTTGACTAATTTTAAAATATATTATATATTTAATCTGTGACGAATTCCACCACAGTATATATTAATTGAGTCAAAATTAGTATATATTTTTTTCTGTTATGTGGCTACTCAAAAATTTTTTTGTAGTTTCGAGTACGTAAGTTACTTTCTCATATTCGCAATATTCATACATTTATGTTCGTCTTAGTTAATACATGACGACTTTTCATAGTAATGCAATAATAGCGCTGTACGATTTAGGCAATGATGAAGTATTACAAGTTAAAGCGCTTGTAACTTGGATTTATTATTATTTATATGCGGTACGAACACATCTGTAAGTTAAGTTTTGAAACGTGATTTGTTGAAGAGGAAAATAAAAAATTATATTAAATATACGAATAGGTCACGCGAATTAAATCATTTGTTAAAAAAAGTAAAATTAATATTATTTTACTTATCTTATGTTAGAACAAAAAACTTTCGCGTAATCAAAATCTTCATCGATTTATCAGCGGGAAGACAAACTGTTCTTTTGTTTGGTTTTAAGAAACCTATTATGACAACGATAAAATTAAAACGAACTGTTTGAAACAATTAACATTATTTTCCTCGGAATAAAAAATGCTTTATATGTGGAATACTAATCATAAAAATAATAATTGATACAAAAATATTGCTCTAGAAAAATATTATTAACGAAACTTTTAAGTAACGTAATTTTTTTAGATATATTCCAATATTACTTTTTATTTAAAACCAAGAAAACATTTTTTTCTTAATTGACCTTTGTTATAATTTATCTATATATCAATACGTGTTGCAAAAACTTTGGACCCCTTTTTACGAAAATTGCGTGGACACAGAATCATAACTTTTGGCACACAAATAGTTTATGTGTAAGAGAAGTGCAGAACGCTAAAATTTTTCAATAGTAATGCTTATAAAGTACATTAAATCAATACATAAAACATTACACACACTACCATGTATTTCACACACACATACATACACAAGTATTTGTACACGCATACATGCTCTGTAGTCAAATTGATTTTTTTGTTTTTCATTTATGGTCGAATTTTGTCCACTGGGCGACCACTAATATTACTTATTGTGAGATATTATTGTCTTAACAGAGTAAATCGTCATTTGATATGTGATACGTATTTAAAATCAATTTAATAAGTATTGGGTCACAGTATTTGTTTGTTTTATAAACGTTTTTAAAATTATTTTTGCTGTTAACTTTAAACAGGTTACAACTTGCTGTAAAAATAGACTGAATGGCCGTCTTCTTGGACTGGGAGACATTTTAAAATGATCAAATGGAATTCTTGGCGATAATTTTTGAAATGCGAATATAAAATATTATTTAAACAGATGTGTCACTTGTTTTAGGTAAATTTGTGTTATTTTTTTATATTCCTCTAAATTAATTTTATTTTTACTGTACGCTGATAGAAATTAAATTACCCGCCTTTTATTACACTATCACTAGACCAGAGTTGTTATTCTTCTTTTCTTCATGTCAGAGGTAAATTCTTTTATTATCTCCATGGAGGTTTCACTCACAATTTTTCTTACTTCCATTCTAATATTTTCTACTGTGATTAATTTTAAAAAATATAAATTAGTTTCTTACTGTTATATTTAAAGCATTGTTTAAGGATTTCAGAATAATTAAACCTGAATGCATTTGTTATTTTTTTACACAATGGGTATATTCATAACCTGTTTACACTTGTTGTTAGTGAATGAGATAGAGGATTGACTAACAACAGGTGGAAATAAGTGAAAATTTAAAAAAGTATATAAATACGTCATATTTTTAGAATATTTTAAAGCCGTACATTAATATTCCTACAGACTAAGATACAATTTATTGATAAAAAATATATATTCCATCTAGTTTTTGCACGTGACTTAGTCCGCGTGGATTTAGTTAATAGATTCAGATGAATGTAAAAAGACGTGTAAAAACTATATATACGTCAAATAAATAATATAATATATAGTCTGCGTCACGTGATTTAATACACAATGCAATTGCTGTATGAGAACATCAATAACATATTATTATTAAGTTAAGAATTTTTATTATTATTATTAAGATAAGGAATATTAAACTTAACGTCTTGTACGTGAACTATATTCGAGTTTGATTTAGCTAAACTATCAATTTGAACGATTTCTCTTTATATATATCTACTAGGTATTAGCCCCGGCTTCGCACCGCATCTTTACAAAAAAAAAAAAATTAGTTAGTCTATAAAATTAAACTTATATTATGATAACTTCCAAATGGTACTCCCGATTTATGATTATTTTTTCCCAATGGTACTCTTCCAAAATTATGAAGGCCTCTGCCTTTATAAGGGAGTCACTGGATGCGCTTGTAACGCGCACAGAGGAGGAAGAGACTCGCCGTCTCAGAGCCGACGTTGGTCGGCTCCAGAGAGAGAACGCGAGTCTCAAAGAAGAGGTGCGCGCTCACCGTCTCCAATTTGAGGAAATGCGGAGGGAAAGGACAGCGGCGATTAGTCGTTTCGGATGGCCAACATCGCCAGGCGCTTGAGGCCAACATCGCCAGGTTGGTGGGCAACCAGGTCGACGGACGGCTGGCTGCTTTCAAGTCCCGTCTCCCGGCGAAGGAGGCTATGCGCCTACTCCTAGCGAGTGACAGATCGGCTGCCGTCATAACCGCTGAAAGGGCTATCCGTCAAGTGGCCACGCAGAAGGGGGCCAAGTCATCGGCCCCTTTACCGGTGGCATCGCCGCCGGTGGTTAACACGTCGGAGGCTGAATTCACTTCCCTCCCTGCGCCTTTCAAAGGGAGGGCCAAAGGGACAAAGGAAGGGAAGGAAGTGGTATGAACCGCGTTCGGTCCGTCTACGTCTGGTTGTAGGGCCGAACCGGTGACTGCGGCAGCCGCGGCCGATGCGGCGGGATGGTCGGAGGTGGTCCGGCGCAAGGCCCCCCAGAAGAACAAGTTGGTGCCGGTGACGAAGACACCGGCGCCGCAATTAAAGAAGACGGGCCCTAAGGAGGGTCCACAAAAAAGTAGAGCTCCCACGCTCCCATGCCGTAATGATTAAATTACAGCCTGAG
>DVQP01001893.1:0-13889 GCA_018231745.1 Danaus eresimus
TATATATATATATATATATAAAGATGATAATTGTAGATGAGAATTGTATTGTTGATTAAAAGTATTTTTTAAAGCTTGAGAACTGAAGGAAGGTGTAAAAGTTTAAATTAAATAAATGTTTGTTGTGTTTAAAAAACCATTTCCTTCTATATTCTTCAACTGTATTTCATCTTCATTCACAATAAGACCGTCGGATCTTCCCGGAGTTAAGAAAGCGTACTTGTGCAAAGTTTATTTGTAACTAGTCCACAACGATTATTCTTCAGCTATCCGTTAACGTGCTAATTTTAGAACTACAGCTAATGATATAGTCAACTTACTTCTGTTCATTGACAATAGATTTCATTATTATATTTATTAGAGTGTGTAAGTATTGATTACTAAAAGGATCCTTGAAGCTAAAGAAAAAATATTAAACTTGTTAACTCATTAAATATAGACACAGCATTAGTATAGAACTATTACTAAACTACCATTAACTAATTTCCTATATTGATATGGCGTACAATGTATACGCATATATTCTTTTTACTTTGTAAAATAAAATGTATAACACATTTAAAAAAAATCTTTCAATGCTCATATCTAAACGTTTTGCTACAAATACCCTAGTGTAATATTTAATTTAAAATAATGTCTTAAAGCTAAACTTCTTTAGTTATATTTTAGTTTGTTACTCTTCTAACCTGTTAGATAAATTTCATATCTGTTAGTTGAAAAAAAAAATGGAACACATCTTCGTGAAATTTAATATACTTTTAGATTTTTAATGAGAATAATGTCAAGCATTGAATAGTCTTCTGAATATGTCCATTAAAATAATATAATTAGACTTTTAAGTTAATTAATTTTTTAAAATTAATTTAATTTTGTACTAGAACAAGTGTAAGTTTAGTTGGCTTCAATTCAGGAGAACAAACTTTAGTAATGTAAATCTATACGCTCTGACCTAATAGTTACTGAACGTTCCGTACATACAGTGCATAAATATGTTAGTTTGAGAATATATTATCAAGACTAGTTACCGTTTGTGTGCTGATATTGATCTAGACATACTCTCATGATATTGTTGGTTGACACGTCACACAATCTTATGATGCTGCTTTACTTACATTTTATTTTTATATTATCTTTACTCATACTAATTGCTTCCATATTTAATTTGGTTTTTCAAGTCTTTCGTCTAACTTTAAAGTAAAGATAAAGGTATTTAACTGCTTGTTTGTAAATCGGTGAAGTGTTGCATCTTCTTGTAATATGGGCGTGATATTTAAATTATAAGTTATCAGTGTCTAGTTAACCAAACCATTACATAGATGACGCTAGTTAGAGAGGTAAATCAGACTTTGGTGGCTGAAGTACTCTTGCTGCAATACCTTTTAAAACTCATTTAATATAGATATAATTTCGAATGTTATATGATCTAAAACTTTCGCGATTATTCATTTAAATAAAACTAATATTTTGAGATGTGCCCATCTCGTCTGTCCTTGATCACGGTTGCTGAAAAGCAACCAAAACGTCGCTAATATATAGGTTTGTATGTTGTTTTTTAAAATATTTAAATACATACGTGTAGAAATCCGAAAAATATTAGTATTTTTTCAAATGTTTTTAACTTTAGAGTCACAATTCAGAATATTCTGATTTCCTTTTATATTATGGTAAGCAAACGTTTTAAAAATATGTATCTATAATTATTCGAGTAAACTAGTATCGTCATTAAGGTGTAGCGTCCTTTCTCTTCTGGGACTAACTCCAGTACTGATACTACATAGCCGTACAACAGCCGGGATACTCACATTTAGTTCAACAAGTTTGATTTCTACAAGTTGCATTACTTCTTTCTTTTTCGTCTATGACAGTTTCACTTGTACTTTTTATTAATTTCATATTAGTTTTAACATAGCTCGAGCTACACTCATTATGGTTGTAGGCAGGTCTTGTTCCCACTTATTAGGTATTTTTAATTGTAATAAATAAATGTACAATTCAATAGTAAAAAACAGAAAATATACCTATAGCGTTAAAATCTATGTGAAATGTAATTTCATTTTTAAGATTCAAAAGATTTTCTTTAAAGTGAAATAAATATTTTAAATCGCTGGTACAACATCAATCGCAGGTGGAGCCACCTCATAGCATGAAATGAATAAAAGGGTCGCGTCGAACGTTTCATATTAAATTCCGATGCGTTATTGACAGTACTATACATACACATTTAGGTATATTTACAACGTACAGTAAAGATGTATCCATAAAACAAAAGTGATTTACTATTTTATTTGTAATTCACATTATATTTGTTTGATTTCCACTTCTAGCTTATCTATAATTTGTAAAATATTTGATATATATTTGAAGTTCTTTTATATATTACAAATGGAAAATACATACAGAAAAAAATCATCAGCACGGAGAGGTTCGAATCTCAGCCATTTGTATGTCACATTCACATTCCACTTGCTATACGCGTTCATTTTATTTTATGTGGACTTCAGAGTATATTATAATAATTCTATGCAAGGTTAAAGATTGAATATAAATTTGTGTTTAGTTTTGTTTTTGTTAATACAAAATTGTGTTTCTTTAAATCCAGTTCTACACTCCAACACTAAAAAGGGGTTTTATAAGCGGTGACGTGGCTCTCAAATGGATGTATCGATTTCGATGTGGTTATTAGCTTTTGAAAACTAGTTAGAATGCATTGGTTCTTAACTATGTTTGGTTATTTTGGGTTCAGCTGTTCAACAGGTTTTTAAAAAAATAATGTGAGGTATTTTTGAACTATGTTTACTGAATAAAGTGCCTCATAAGTGTGGGTATGATTAATTGACAATTATTTGTTGTGTTTTTTGTTTTAACTTGACAAAATTTTGTTATTTATAAACTTTTTCTCAGCCTTCATGTTCAGCTTCATGTTTCTAAAAACTTTATGCTCCAATTTATTAAATTAATAATAAAATTAATATAAAATATCACTTAAAACTCCATGAAGTGTTAAAAAAATTATTGATAAAACAAATAAAACTAAATTTCACGTGATTTGTTGTTATGATTCCATAAAAGTTTCACAATAAATTTTAGATGAGTAATACATAAACCTTCTAGGGGTTCATCTCGCACACGACACGACTCGTAGAGACGGGGATGGTTACCGCCGGCTTAATTAAGTATTATAAAACAAGCGAAGTGAAACCAAATACTTCAATAACATGATTTTAAATAGCGCCTGCTCCTTTACACTAACAACAAAATTATGTTTAAGTTTAAGATCGATTCCTCAAAATGTATTTACATATTTTTATAAAAAATACTTTTGTGTTTCTAAAAGATTGAGGACTAAACCTGTCTATCTAGAAGTTTTCTCTCAAAAATGTAATCTATAAAATTAGCAGTAAATTAGCCTATAAAAGTAAAGCTTTGATAAAGTTTTTTAAATTGCTCCCTAATTAGGTAATTAACTATATCCGGATCTTCGTTCTCGTAGAATAAACAAGAAAATAAAATATTTATATTCATAACTAAAATATATTTTACTTAAAGAAAAGCTTTTATTAATAGCTTATAAGAAAATTTCTAGTGGAGATTGAAATTAATTAACTAAGATGCGAGATACAATCTAGAGCCAGGTCGCAAATGATAGTGAATGTAACGTTTTGTTCCGATACTTTTCTCGGTCAGAGACTTAGTATCTTACACTTGTTCTACCCGACACATACTCCTAAGACCCTGGAGACACGTCAGAGATACTTGGTGAATATTAACTTCTGGTGAATAGAACTTAATTAGCTTTGAAGTCTACCAACTGTTAATATGAATGTCTTTGAGTTCCATTCGTTGTATTACGAGGTGTCGTGTTGATGCTACTTCAGTTTCAATAGTGGATTGTTATACTGTAATTTAAAGTATTTGTTATTGCTGCAACGTGGCTTATTTTTACACAGTGTAAAATATTAACGCTTCTTATTAATTTATAAGCTCCTCACAAGATATAGCACAGCGAAGTAAAGATGAATCTTATATAATCATCTTATATTTACAAAGGATTTAGTTTATTAATAGAATATTGTTTATACATAGTAACTTGTTTCATAAATTTTATTTATTTTGTATAGAAAAACATTAAAAACCCATGTAATGTCCAAAGCTTACTATAATATTGGAGATACTAAAGAAGAGATTCTCATAACAACAATTCATATATATCACGACGAAGGTGAAAGAGATTCTAATGATCGAATTATTTTTATATTAAATTTAAGTTATAAAATTTTACTACTTTTGGTTATCTTTATTACACAACAACAATAATATTGACACACCTTCTCTATAATGTCACATTATTTGCGAGACGTATCTTGAAAACTTAGGCCCGTCTCCAAAGTGAGGATGATTTGAATTTTTTACTGCACGGTATCGCTTGTATAAATATTTTGTGTTTATAGATGTAGCTCTTTGGTATATTTTTATCTCCGTTATTATATGTTAAAGTATATAATGGCAAAAATCAAATATAATGTAACAATAAAAGAAAATGTAACAATAAAAGGTAATGCTAATTGCCTTCTGTATAAGTCTAGTAGCTGCTATAGCCGAGCTGGAGCAATTACAATCAAGCTGTTTGATGTTTATACTATAGCTAACATTGAATCCCGAACAAAACCATTGGCCCGTTATGATCGCTTTTGGCATCGATGGATTAGCCAGCAGCCAATAGTAGATATTACGTAAAGCAATACAACTTACTCAGAGCTTTGTCTAGTGACCCTTGCTTTACAAAAATAAGTAAAGACTTCTTAAACTTATAATAAAACCAAAAAATATAGTTACTAATTTTTTTACGTGTTAGTAAAAATAGTTTTTCAATAATAACAAACGTAGAGTTATAATTTATAATAAATTATGTAACATTGAAGTTATAAGTTGGAAGTTATTGGTTCAAACCTTTTTTTAGTCGATGAGTCGATTAAGGTAATCAACCTAAAACAAGCTGAATGTTGAAAATAAAACGAAAAGTATTTTTTTAATACAATTTATTAGAAATTAACGAAAAATCTAAATATTTTTCATTCTTATTTAGTCTTACCTCCAAATATATATATTTTTTATCTTCACTAAATTTTGTATAAGTATAAGGTAGTTTTCAATAAGTACAGAGATCGAATGTTGGGGAATCTATATTTAATTGATCAATCCGATTGCTGGTTTCAATTTATAGTTACTGTTATGGTGGTCAGTGTTATATATAATATTTTAATGGAATAATTATTGAACACAGCTAGCACGTGCAGATATCATCATTTCATAGCACGTAGCGATTACAAGTGCCACATGGAAATGCTTTAAAATTTTGCAACTTATTATTGTTGAGCAATTAGTAAAGATCATTAGTCTTCGAATTTCTAAATATTTTGTGTTAATAAAATGTGTTTTAATAAAAAAAGGTGACGTAACCTACAGTCGGGGCACTCTCAAGCTGCCTCCCCTGGCTCCACACAATGCAACTGTTACGCCTTAGAAGTTAGATCGGGAATCAAAGATGTCTTAAGTCTTAATCCAATATATTGGGACCATTGATGTGAGGTCTCATTATAATCCCTCAAGTAGTTTTGTGTGGAAGAGGAACGAATATCCATAGACTATGTCAGGCTCACCTATTAATAATATTTGTATCCACTATGGATCTTCATACATACTCGTACATCTTCACAAATTTAAGTTAAAGTTATTGGAGTGATATGAATGTATATTATAAATGCATGCAAATAATTCGACTTCATTGTACATATTGTTAACAAATAAAAACTTTTATTGAAAAGTTAACTTGTAAAGACAAGTTTATTCAGCTCACAACATTGTAAAATAATTCTGGATAAAATGATTCCAAGATGACATCCAAACTATTTATATATACCTACACTTTCGTCTTGTACTTTTGTGACCACATTTGTTGATAAAATTAGTTTTAGTAAAAAAAATCACCAAAAAAAAAAATAATATAAAAAACCCTGGAATAATTTTTCACTTAAATACTATTTCCTAAGCTATCCTATCTAAAAAAATATTATAAATATCTACACAAAAATCAACAAAACCTGATTTAGATAAACTAACACTATTTTTATTTACTTTCCACGTTATAAACCGATAGATATCTGTATATTCGTTATCCACACACACACACACACACACACTCACGCACACACTCACGCACGCACGCACACACACACCTACACACACATATTCACACACACGCACACACACACACACATATACATACAGAATATAATTTTTTTAATCAGCGCATTGTCCTTCACATTGAATACCTTATTGTCTACACACTCATATTATTTTCTATCATATTAATGGCAAGCAGAATAATGTTATAAGATTGCTTAAAGTTATTGAGGAGACAATGAAAAAGAGCTTAAAGAGATTTTCACTTTGTGGTCTTCTGTTTTCCAAATAATAGTTACCTTTGTATTTAAAACATCATTTTAAACGAAAACTGAGATCTTAATCCTAAAATGCTTTTTATTTAAACTTCAAAAGTCTTAATTTTTAATATCAGGAAATAAAAAAAAATAACTGGAAATTAATTTATATTAACCTGACGTTAATACAAGTGTATGGTGCAGACATGTATGAAATGAGTTAAGGGTTTTATAAAAATGAGCTTTTTTTGTATTATACTTTTTAGTTTTGACAAAAAATAATTTGAAAGCACAGTGAAATTTTAATTAAGCGTTTTGTTAAGATACGCGACAGAAAAAAATGAGAAAAAATTATCAAATATTGTGTAAAAAAAAATTAGTGACTCTCGACAAATATCCTAGACTCATTGATCACAAGTGAGAGCGAACACACGGCTAAGATAAATTATTGTTAATTGTTAAATATAACAATGAGAAGGCATCGAATGGATTTTTTCACACGTTAACGACGTGTTGGATGAAAACAATGCCCTGAACAGTTGTTAACATATTAGTACTCGAAACGTTGATTGAACTGTTTTTACTCGTTTGCTGATGTTTTCAATTTTAATGAGCATAAATTAGTGGCTTATTGAAAATGCAATGTATTATCTGTGTTATTTTTGTATAAGACATTCTATCAAGGTGGAGGCAGGAAAAAACTTTATTAAAATATAGATTGTCGATATCATTCTCTATTATCTGAATATCGTTAGTCAGTAATTGACCTTACCTTAACATAATAACTCAGAAGGAGTCACAGTAGTAGTTCTATTACTTCGTTCACGTGAATATTAATATTCCAGTAAATTAGTTTGCCAAGTAAATGACTATCGCTAGTTTAGCTCGGAACTGTATTTAGACTATAGCTTGCATAATCTGCACGATAGCTATCTACCGGTGCTCTTCCGTCGTAGTAAATCCAGCGTGGTGACTTAACGACGACATAAATACCGGAGGGGACTGACGGGAGGGGCCCAGGGGTGGAGGGGACCAGGGATCAGAGGGAACTGGCCGGTGTACAGAGGGGCCCGGAGGAGGGAGGAGTGCGGGAAGAGGAGAATTTAGTGTTTAATTGTATGCCATCTATTAGCCAGTAGGGGATGTGCCAAGTAATTACGTAGTCATAACTTAAGTTATGCTAATTAGGAATTTTCTTTTATTTTCATATTAATTAAATGTAAAACATTTAAAATCATCACTATCATTGTGTATAAGTCATGCTATTTCAATTTCTAAAGGTTTTTGTGTCGTTGTCCATGCTAACTATATTTACCGAATGCGAACATGAATCGACAGTGAAATATTTGGCATATATTTGGCGACATTTATCACAGTATATTTTCATAATATTTCCCCTCCATTAAATAACTCTGAAAGCCTACTCGTTCCTATATCAGACGTTTAATTCACCTAATGGAGCCCTGAACGCTCTGAGATGTTCATTTATTGTTGCGAAGGGCGCTATTGTCGAACCGCCCGATATCATGACAATAGGAAAATACCGAAATTTGAGGACAATTCTGTTTGTTCACAAAAGATTGAGTTTTATTAAGGATAAAATATCATTGATGAAAAATTATCTCATTTCTGATATTATATTGCTTTTCATTCGTACGTTTGTAAAATGGTAACTTTATACATTTCTACAATGTGTTTTGAGATCCTTGTCTGAGATGTCTTTTAGTTGTTTGTCACGAGCTCTTTAATTGAAAGTAAAAGTTCTTCAGTTTAAGTTTTTTCAAACTGAAACTATTAAACTGATAACGGCAGGGAAATTTAAAACTTTGTTAAAGGTTTTTTTTTTTATAAAAATATCAAGGCATATTTTTTTTATTAAACCAGAACGTACTAAAAAATCGCCAACGTCATATATAAATTTAATATCCATATAATACAATTCAATTATTGTATTTACAGGAAGACTTTTTTCCGTCTGAAATTAAGATATTAAAAATAAAATATAATTGAGATTGTTTCAGAATATTATATGAATGTCGATTGTTAATATAATATAATCCAAGGTTAAGATTGTTAATATAATATAGGCCGAGCGCGGGAACAGATTCATTACCAATAAATATATTCGGCGCGTTCCATCAAGCCAGGAGTTATGAAATTCAAATAAAGACATGATAAACTCCGCAACATGACTCCCTCAAGTGGCGTCGGAGATAAACAAATACATTAAAAGATGTATAAGACTTTATATGGAAATATATTAATGAGATCACATCGTTTGCTTAATAAATTAATTTCCTTATGAAAAACTATAATTATTATACCAAATATGTATTTAATGAGAATAAGTGTTAGCTTTAGTTTTAATAGTCACAAAGTTTAAAGACATGAGTAAACCAAAAAGCTGCTTCAATGTGATAATGTGTGTGACTTTATGAGAAAGCGATATTACATGTATAGCATAAATATTGCCTTAAAAGTTTGTCAAATATCAGAAACTAAATGTGAGCAGTTCCAAATACAGCTTACAAAATCCTTTTATATACAGTGAGCAAAGGAATATTTTGAATAACACACCTCCACCGTCATTGTACTGAGTTCATACTCTTCTCTCTAAACTATTGTATGCTTTAACGTGTGATCTCCGCCATTTAAAGAGTATCGACATCAGGCAGTTTAATATTTTCACTAAAAATTGTCGCTTCTAATGGTCACATGCAGAATACTCAAAATGCTGTCTTATAGTGGTTATATAAGATGTAAAGTAGCCTGCGTGGTATTCAAAGTAGCGGTGCAACTGGTGCGGCTTGCTGTAACAGTATAAGAATAGAAGCCGTGATAACCTAAAAGGTGTGACAAAGAGGTCACGTCGAGAGGGAGGTGCAAATGTGCATCTCACGAGATGAACCGCTCCGATGTACGCCGCTGTGAAATATCGCGAACCGCTAATATAATGGACGAGGTTATGATAATCAATAAGTTGAAAATAATTTGAGCTTGCTTGTTCGTTGTTATATTTACATCTTGCTGTAAGTACATAAATAGTTATTTTAAATAAAAGTAGACAACTAATCAAATAATAAAGATTCGATTTTTATTGCCCTAACATCTTGGGCTTTTAGCAAGGAATTATATATGTAGGTATCCACTAAACTGAGAACATGTCAGCAGGAAGATAATTTGTTAGTAAAATAAGGGTCATATGTTATTAGAATCAACTATATTAAATATGTTATTTTGTTTATAATTAACACTGTTGTAATATTTGTAGTTATCTATTATTTCGTACATCTCAGTTGTTGGAGCTCGCTCTCGCTGAATGTTCCGCCGCAGATCGCTCCGTGCATTTCCGCGATTGTCATCTCTGGCTGTTTGTCTTCTCCTTCCTCTTTACATAAACTTACTAAATTTCTTTATCTATAATATTTTACACCTGTAGCAAGATACTTTCATAAACATAAACTTCAAATTATACGTTGATCAAGTTATATGAACTTCTGTAATAGAGCTGGTCTGATACTTAAGAGTAGTTTTTTTATAAGAAGAACTCGTATATGTACACAGGCGTTTACATAATAAACAACATGCTACCTTCATTAGATTGGGTTGAAATTGTAACGTCACTAAATTTAGGTAATACCACATTTATAAACAATATATAAGAGATATGATTATTAATTCCTAAAATACTAAAAATATTAATTCCAATGAGTATCTAATTTGGACACTGTTACTTCAGTCGCGTTTTACAAAGTTGTCGATAGATATTTATAAGATTACAAGAGAAATTGTTTCAGAAGGGTAAAAGGGTTCCGTGCAGGGGTTGATGATTGTTTTGTAAGTCAGATAATTTTTCATTACATTAAAAAACATATACATTTTGAAAATGATGAATAAATAATAAATCAATTGAGTTATGGTCATGGCCTTTCTGGTTAAAAGCGTATGATACGAGTGACGTAGTGTTACCATAAAAAGAAAACGTAGCTTTGTTTTGCTAGGTTCTCTGATAAAATCACCGACGTGATCCGAGCATAATATAAGTGGATACAACCAAAGAACATTTTCGGTATCCGTTTTGATAACAATACTAGGTTTATCTAAATAAGAATGTGATGCTGCAGTTAGTTGTTAATGTGATACAAAAATATTGTCTTTAATTGATTAAATATATTGTTTTATATATCTAAACACTTCGTCAACGATAGCGTGAAGTTTAAAGTACAACATGTCCTCTATTAGTTTACTGATGACCAATTTTCATAATAGACTCTCCGTTAGTGGATGCCTTTGTTAAGTAACAAAAGATCTTTGACGTATTCAGAGTTTGTGTACGAACTCCATTACTCTTTGATAGATGTAGCCAGTTTCATTCAATCAATTAGATGTTTTAAAAATTTCTCCCTTTTTTTTATTTGAGCCACAATTACTTTGCTGTTGATCCGTTCCATAGGAGCGTTGTCCCAATAGTTATAATTGTTTGTGCTTATTCATTAACTGTAGCTCTGCATGTATCATTGTTTCTTCTTGTTTTAGTTAACTGTCTTGACCCTCCAAATTTATCAAGTTTTCAATAGTCAAATATTATTAACTGAAATAAAAAGGAATCTAGGAGTAATATTTAAATAATAATATCACTCTTTTATTATATTGCTCATGAAGAAAATAGGACAAATCAATGAGTCCTAAAGAGTAAGAAACTTTTCATTTCCTCTACGATAAAATAGGCAAAAGAAATAAAATCATCTAGAGAATTGCTGTGTAACTTTATTAAAAAGAGGAAGCCGAAGACTATTGATAGAAAATATTACTTTAACAAAATAAAATAACAAGGAAATAAAAAGAACAACCCTAAATGTATTATTTATCCTCAGTAATGTAAGACTTGAAGATCAAAGCCTAATTAACTCTGAATTTCAAATTTATTAAATGAAATACCCAAGGAAACTGTTACTATAAATTAGAACTTTAGGGACGTTATTTATTACATGTTATGACAGCGACCCTATTTTGTGACAAATTCTTATTTTTTAGGCTACCAGTTTTGGACATATCCGTATAAATTTTTAAATTACAAAACGTTAGGATGAAAAAAATACATGAAAATTATATGTATCAAAACAAATCGTTAACGTTTTAAAGTATGGAATGTAAGAATTGGAGCAACATGGTTATAATGTAGCAGGCGGGAATAGGAATATAAAACTGTTAATTCTACCTCAATACTAACCGTAATGGAGCGAGCCATGGCGCCCATAAGGACCGTTCACCTCCCAACAAGTCGCATTCCCTAAAAGACTCATTCTCACCCGAACTGGGCCTCACACAATACGTTCATAACGTTTCAGTTCTCGCTAATTTCCCGCGTGGCTCATAAATTACGTACAAACTGTCGCCACTTTCTGATGTACATTTTTTGCTAAAGTTACACCACTAACATCTTTAGACTTTGTTTTTTGCGAGTTATTCTCATATTTTCGTTTTTGTTTTATATTTTATGAATAAAAATGTCACTTTCTTTATCTGTGTGAATAAATTAATAAGAAATATTTATAAAACAGTGAAGATTTAATTGAATATAAAATTTAAATCTAGATGAAACAAATATTTTTCGGATTAAATTATTTTAAAAACTACATACTCCCGACATTTCGGTTACACGGTTCAGCAGCCGTGATCACGGGCAGGCGAGATGTGAATGTCTGTTAGTTGATCTTGTATCTTATTTTTTTTTTCCTAAAAATATAGGTTTCATTTAAATGAATACTCGCGAAAGTCTTGAATATAATAAAAATTTAACTGTTTAGTTATAATAATATTGGAAAACAAATACAGCCAATAACGCTCATATATCCAACAGGCTTCTTATATAAATAATTTATTTGACTAAAGGGCAAACAAGGTGGAAAGTGTCCTCAAAGTCAAGGCAAGGAGAACGCGGACGGCCGACTCACATAATAACAATATTTACTTAACGCTCCAACGTATTGTAAAGAAGATATTAGAAATTTTTGTTTCTCGACTTAACTAAGACTCCAAAATGAAAATTTAGTTTAAATTTATTAATTTAAAATCTTTGTTATGTTGATATTGAGAAATATAAATGACTTCCGAAACTTATTTTTACATCGCTGGGGTCACCGCTTTAATCGATTAATTATTATTATGAAATAAAAAAAATAATCAGTAAATTCGATATGGTTAACTTTTACAATTTGCCGTAACCGAGTAATATATTAAATATTCAAAAAATTATGTAACCCAAGTAAATCTGTGGTAATACGAGAAACTGTGTGAAAAAATTATCATCATCGATATATTAGCTCCAACTGGCACTATCATCTGTGTTGTCTTTAATATGATTGAATGTATTGAACGAAAGAAAGCAAAATTAGCTAATTGACAAATGAACTGTATTTATCAAGCGTCAGACATTTCTTCCACATGAATGAGTGCATTTATATAATGGTACAAATTTCTCCAATACGTGTATTTATGTCATAATATTGTTAATACAACAAACCGTCATTGAAAACAAATCACTACAATTCCATATGAGTCGGTCACGGTTTGAGAGCGCCACAGTGCTAGCGTTGTTGCGGGGGCTTTATGAATTGTTTTCTATTGTATCCCCTAAGTGTACAATAAATATCGCTGCACCCTAGAGACCGCAGACAGGCGGGGCCGCACTTACAGCGGGCCGTTACATATTACAGTGTGATGTAATATTTTTAGTAATAGATTGCAGTCGGCCTGTACCAGATTTCATGCTACATTAATGACAACTACATGGTACTCGTGCCATGATCATGTGGTTATGCAGGCTGAGGAAGAATTTAAGATCTAGTAAATCGAGATCTAGTAAACGTCTTTATTGTTTTTTTTTATATTAATCGATTTATGATGAAATAATCGATTTCAATTATATAAATTTGTAGTAATATTAAAGTACAATTAATTATTATTAAACATATTCAAACAATAAATTATTTTGATGAGACTGATGTTACTCGAAGCAGGAGGTTTCACAGGACGGGTTGCTTTTATCGTAATGACTTCTAAACGATGTCATTGTCCTTAAATATCCGGGGAACCAAGTCTTCTGATTTGACTAAACACATTAATTACTCCGACATCAGGAAAAGTCTTTATTTTTTTATTGAACTGGTTGTGAATATAATACACTAACAATAAATTTTAAGTGTAGCGTTCAAACCTGAACTCGCATCTATCTCTGTCGGAACATCCTTGACTGTGCGGACTCCGGGAAAATATTAGCCGGTGAGCTGTGGATTCATAAAAGTGTGTGCATTTCGTTTACTTTGTTATAATGTACCAACAAATCATCTATGATGTATTCGTCTTGTATACACCGTAAAACTTATTTAGTTATTTTCTTATTATTTTGTAAGTTATATTCTCTTTTGTCATAAATAAAGCCTGTTACTGTTA
>DVQP01001894.1:0-13886 GCA_018231745.1 Danaus eresimus
TCTAAGGTATCGGAGAAAATGTTTTAGTCTTAATTTTAACATATATATTTACACTTCCGGTAACGACCACTGCTGGTATAAACACATAACAAAGAGAGTTATCTTTTTTTTTATAAACAAATCTAATTAATTGACACTAAATTAATTGTTAAAATATTTTAAGAAATTTCTGCTTCGTTCAATGTAAGAATTAATTAAAGAGTATCTTTTTGTGAATAGCATAATAATTAGGTCACCAACGTATAATTGATGTTAAACAGAAGATTTGATAGTTAATAGTTTCTTAAAATAAAATCCTTACTATATAGAAACTACCAGAACAAAATAAAAAAGTACGATACTTTTAATTAACTTTAAGGTCAATAATTCTAGGTCACACTTTTAATATCGAATACATAAAAAGGTTTATTAATGAGAAGCGAATAATGTTTTTATTACGGTGCAGCTCTTCATTCTTTTGCTTCTTAATAAGAATTGAATATTAATAATAATAAAAAAATAATTTAATAGTTACATTTATTCAATATTTCATTACATATTGATTAAAACATACATGTTTTTAAGTGTGTACGAATATTAATGTTTATTGTACATTCAGAGAAAGAAATAACTTAAGAATTGTTTATAATTTATTCCATCCAAAGAGATTGGAAAGCAGAAAGAAGCGTAGGAAATCGTATAGAATATTAAATCAGACATAAAATTTAATACTACCTATTACTGAAGTATATATAAGTAATAATAGAAAATTAATTTAAAATTTATAAAGTACAAGCGTCATATGCCAGGCACTGAATAGTCTATATCTAAGCCCGGTAAATGTTTAAACGGTAATCGTTTCTGAAAACGAATCACTTACTTAGCGAAATCGAGTCAGGGTCTTGGCATTTAGTGCTTTAGATTGAGCTCTAGATTAAATATTCCAAGGTTACTTACTTTGTGGAAATCGAACTATAATAGTACTGTTTATACGAACGTTGATTATAACGCCTGCGAGTTGAAAGTATTCTAAATTTAAATTAAGATTTCCTTTTACATATATATGTTGTGATTAATGTAAGTAAAATTTAAAAATGCGTACAATTTATCACGATTTATAAATATGGGCTCTGTTTAAAGTCTTGTAATTAAACTTCAGTATACAGTTGTTTTAGCGAAAATGAGGAACTTTGAGTCGAACTCAAAGCGAGAAAACACAAACTTGAATCGAAGCTATAACTTATGTATTTTATTTCAAGAGACACACAAAAATATCATGATTTTCGTTCGAGAATTACATCTTAATTTCGGTTTTTTCGTGATATATTAAAAAATATGTTTGAGAGTCAGTTTAAAGAAAGGAAAAAAGAGAGAGGGAGCAAAAAAAGTAGAACATCATACACGGTATGGAAATACTGTGTAAAATTTTTTGCCTAGTATAGATAATATGTCACATGGTTTTATTATATAGTACTGTAATTTACATTCAATTTAACAAACTCTTGCTATTATAGTCTTGTTATTTCACGCCTACTACATAAGGTGCTATACAATAAGCACAGTGATGACCCCGACGTGATTTACAAATTACTAATAATTAGATAGTAATAATTATTAATACTAAGACGTTATTTAATATATATCCTAATTTATTTATATATTTGCTACATCAAATAATAATTAACACCATATCTGGAAAAGTACCATATTATCAAATATATAAAACTAAAAACGGCTTATGTCATGAAAATATTGTTTGACCTAATTCATTGTGGATAGTTTCACACAACATCGAATGTATTTAATTAAGAATTTAAAAATGTAGACACGTTAAACCAACTTTAACTTAAGCTCTACAAGGCCTTTTGTCACATCAGTTAAGTAGGTGAAAAGTCACCGGCAATCCGTTCTCAATGCTGATAGTTGATTTATTATATAATAGAGTGTATGTACAGAAAACACTCAAATGTAACGAGAAGAAAACTCAACACTGAGACGGTTTAACAGAGATTGGTTCGGTACATTTAGTTTTTTGCTTTTAGCTTGGGACTATTAACCTTTATGCACTGCTAGTTTTCAGCGTTCCGTTGGAATATTCCAGGTTATATGTCGCTCTAGTGCAATAAACTTGTGCCCAAAAAACCCTTATAATTATTTAATTATTTATTAGCAGTATTACTGTGTGTTTCCAAACATGATAATATAGTTAATACAGAAAATGGTATCAAATATAGATCTCGTGATTAAGACTGAACGCGGCGTGAATTTAGGCAACTGATCCATTTATAGCTGCCTCGTCTTTCAGATGTCTTATTTGCCTTTGCGGCTGATCTAAGTCACTAGAGAAAATACTGACCTATTAATTGCAAAGGAGACTAAATTCGGATAGCACCTCAAAATGTTGTATACATAAAACTTATTGAGATTCTGTTTAAAGTTACATGAAAGAAATAGTATATTTTATAGATAACATTTTTTTTGCTACTTTATTCCTCTATAGACAAATATTCTGCATTTATACATGTATATATATATGTATAGAAATAATACTTTTCATCATACAATTCTATATATTACCAAAACATACGTAACGAAAGATGTCTAAATAGCTTTAATTTGAAAATTAAAGTTTTAGTCTTTTTGGAGATTTTATAAAAATAAAAAAATATTTTGAGAAAGATGTAAAATTCTATTAGTAAAATTTATTCTGCATCTATCAGAGAAGTACGGACATTTTTGAATACTATTTTTCATATGTACAATGTACCACACATTGCTAATATCTAGAGTTACCATTTATATATATACATAAAAACACACATTCGAACATCCAGTATGTACTCGTATAATGATAATGTTATTATTCAGTTCCGCAAAATTAATTTAAAATAATAATTAATGATCCGCAGCTTTTCCCATCTGTTTCATGTTAAATCCACCATACAAAGACCTCAAATGTAGCATCACTACCCGTATTGTAGAGGTCACATTACGTTAGTTGTCTTGGTTAAACGCGTTGCCCTAGTTTTGATTCAGACCATTTTCTCTTCAAATTAGATAATCCTACTTTAATTTATTTTCAAATTACCCATACAATATTAACTTTCTTTGAAAGGAGTTTTTTTATTCGACCTTCAATAGCTTTTATTCTAAATACATTTAATCCTGTTCCTTTTTTACTTTATTATTACCTTCCGGCATTTCTTTTAGTTATTAATTAAAAAAGACAATTTTAGCTTCACCCATATATTGATGAAATATACTAAAAACATTTCCTACAATATAGTTTAAGTAAATTCTCTTTGAATTAAGTGCACATTTTACATTATAAAAAATCAAATAGAACTCAATGGATCAAATAGCAATCAATGGACTTAAAACCGAGGATGCCAAAAACCTTGCAAAGTGGAGGAGTTTGAGCAGGAAGGCATACCATGGCTAAAGCTGGGATAGATGCCAGGAAGAAGAAGAAAAACTCAAATAGGAAGCTTATCCGCTAACGCTTTAAGTATTTTTAATTCTTACGTAATACCTATTAAAATAGTTTTACTAAAAATATTGATTTAAAAATGTATCGATATATTTGTTAACTTTACTCAATTTATCTATGGCATACGAAGGCTTTCGATATTGATAGAACTTCAATAAATTCTTATTTGAAGTCAGCCGCCTCGTCTGCGGACAAATTGCGCGGGAATCCCTAGTTCATTAGCGTGCTGAAAAGTGACATCCGCTTGTTATTTAGATATCCTGATTTATGGTTGCTGTTACTTGTGAATTATGTTACTGTGGAGGTCCGCTAGAAGATCATTTTGTATGTACGGATTATATAAGTATATAAATTTTTCTTTCTTTATGGAATAGTAAAAGATTTTTATTCGAAATATAATTCATTTTAGACGGAGACATTTGATATATTTATTGTATTCATATGATTTGTTAATGAGCATATATTTAAGTTTAAATAATATATAACGTCACCACATTAAATGAGATAGATGTAAGACTTTCGCCAGTATTAATTTAAATTAAACTAATGTTTTTCGGGTTATTACGCGTATATTATTACTTTTAAGAACAACATACTCCAATATTTTAGTTACTTTGATGATCTACAACTAAGATGACATCTCGTCTGCCCGTGATCATGATGGTCCGAGGTAACCAAACCGTCGGGAGTATGTAGTTTTAAAAAATATTAAAATACGCTTAGTAATCCGGAAAAATATTAGTTTCATTACCACATTTAAGCTAAAGTATTTTCTATTTAAAATGTTTCTTATTATTAAAAAAATTATAAGCACTGTTGTAGTCTTATACTTTGTTTCATGATGCTTAGAAATAAATAAGAAATGACTTCCTTTTATTTTTAATGAAACGAATCTTCATTTATTGATTCTTGTTTGAATATCATAAGGTAGTAACAGTTGGAATATATATACAATACATACCTAACTTGAGAATTATTAAGTCCTCTTTAAGATATCCAGGATGATAATTTCATTAGGAAAATAATCTGAATTTTTATTAAATAAACATAAATAATAAAAACATATAATAAAGAAATTAGGGGGTAACATTTGCTGAATGGCGAAAACCGCTCTCCGGAAACCATTTGTCACATAGTTGAAATTTAAATCCTTGTGGAAATTTAAACGGGAAATTTATGGCTTTATTGAGAACGATTTTCGTTCGTTCGTATGCTATTAGCTATTATATATAAATTGAGATCAACTTTACGTTTTATAAATACCCATTTTATAGTATAATAATTTAGATGTATACTATACTTATAATAATGTTCAAATAATGTTTGTCTTTATATCTTTTTTAGGAATGAAGTCCATAGAAATGTCATTTTGTTTTTACAAGTATAAATTAAGTTTCAAGTAAAATACAAAAAAAAAAAACTTAAGAACTTAAAATTATTAAATCTTTATTTCGCAATAAGTCTACTTATTTTCTTTAATTTTTGTTTGCAAGATAAATTATTGGTTTTTATATAAATCGAATAAACCATACAACAATACAAAAACTTTTGTCAACTTAAAAACTTTCTTCCCGTAAGTTAGTAAATCTTTTCAGGATGGACTGATTATTTTATCACACGACAATTTTTACTTAGTCAATTGCCGTACCGCCATTGTTGTTTCCGACGTCGAAGTAAAACAATTTTTACATAATTTTGCGGGTGCTGTAGTACCACGTTCTCTCGAACACAACTCGAATTAAGCCAGCTTTTAGACAATTTATAAAAAATGTCAGGTGGAAGATAAAGATATATAGTTTTTCTTAACTGAGGAACTTATAAAAATCTATGATTCTATTTGTAACGTTGATATTCCAGGAGATATATATATATATTTGTCAGAAAACTAAATTACCTCTATTATTCGTTAAATGAACACACTGAAGTTGAAATAGCCAGATCTCCAAACAAAATCTTAGTATTAGACTGGAGACCTTGTTTAGGTAAATTTAGTGAAGGTTACAACAGCAAGATGAACGGACGAAATGAGAATTCTAGATTCTGAATTTTATTACCCAGAACCGGTATAACCAGCTTACTTGGAGACATAGGTTTAGACAGCAGTGAATGGCTAAAAACTGGCTTGATGAATCTATCAACTTCAAAACATATTAGAATCTGTTAATCATAAAACATACTATTATTTACGCTTACTGCTCCCTACATATTCATGGGCATAAAATTGCAGTAAAATCTGATTAATAAAGAAATATTCACATTATCCTTGATATGGAATGTATTAAAAATAATAAATGTTATTAGTGAAAAAATAAAATAAGACAAATGGTAGCGCAACATTCACCTAGCAGGGATCGTTATTTATTGAAAGTCATGAATACAAAGCAGAGTCTTGTATTTTTTTCTTTTGTTTTTATTTTATTGTTTGTTAGTTTATCTTCAACTCCTACGTTCTTTATTGTTCCATTTTGTTTTCACTTTCTACACATCTATTAAATTTAGATATTCAAATGTTTCTTTATTTTTGTTATATTTAATGACATCAAAGCGAAATATCGGTTACATTTTAGGAAAATGTTCTATTGTTATAGAATAAATAAATTTTAACTTACCAGTTACATGTAATAATGTTTCATTTCAATTTTATTTAAAATTTTATTCTATCAATTTTAATTGTGTACTAAACATGCAATAAATTAGGTATCATATCACTTTTGACTTTATTTAATATATACAACAGAAGGTTTTACCTACTCACCTACTAATGCTTTACAACAATACAGTTTCCTTTAGCAAATACCAATGTATAAATGGATTGAATTCTATTTCTTCTTAAAACCTATTAGAAACTAGGGAGACAACACCTTCATTTTCACACTGAGCACACAACAATACGTACAGGCACACACATAAAGACACTCGCAATGTGTAATTATCATTTAATTGAAATTCATAATTTGCAATCTCAAACTACAATTATGATTTCGTTTCTCGGAGCCCTTATCTGGATCTGGGTCATGACTGCTTCACTAGCCATAACTTTTGAATGCTCAGCTGGGTCTTATATTTTATATACATACTATGATTTGAACAAAATAATACAGGAAATATTTTAAGTCTCAGGAAGCCACTATATTTCAATTTAGTTTAAAACTTATTTTGAACATCTTCCTTTCGATTATTTCTGGACTCCCCTAATACCCTTTGTCTTCCAGAATTTGAAATATCGGATTGCGAACGATTTAACTTAACATGTTTATTCAAACAAAAAAAAACTTTCCTTTTAATATGTTCTTGTTTTTTCTAATGTTTTATTTTAAATTTGGTTACAATATTTTAATTTTAATTCATTTTCTTTTTGAAAAATTGCGATAAATTTCAAATAATAATTTTAATTTGTTTAATAAAAGCGGATGTTTAATCAAATATTCGTTATGAGTTTTGTGGCGGTCATCAATATTCATATATTTTACGGACAGACTCGTTGCGGTAAATAAATAATACAACAATTTTGTTCGAAGAGCTACTTTAAACTAATTTTTATATCATTCACTGATATACAATTTTAATAACAATTAATAAAACAAAATCTAATTAGTATATATTTTTTCTATTTCTCAGTTACCTGCAACATTAATGTCTTAATTTCTTTTAAAACACTGACGCGGTATATCAAGAGGAAAGAAAAAGTTTCTACTACGAGCTTAATTTTACTTTTTCCTTGATACTTTCCTTAACAAACCACCAGAGGTCGCTACACGAAATCTCTACCCAACTTGTATCTGAAACTATCGCCAAGTGATTTACAGCCTCCCTTACTTATTGGCTGCCATAAACAATGGGATGCGTTTTCACAAGGCGAATTTCTCGAACCTTTTCCGTTAAACCTTGGAAGTATATTATCGTTTTTCGATAGAAAAATGTTAATGTGGTACCGTTACTTATCCTCACATGTATTACAAATGGGAAAGTAATTTTCTTTTTCTACTTATAACATTTTAGATATTTGAAAGGAAACGATTTTCATTAATAAATACCCATGTGACTTAAGGGAAAAATATTGCAGTTATTTGTGAGCTATATGCCTGAGATATTGGTTTAATAAAATAAATAGATACTACAAAAATATATATTTTAATAAACATGAATAAAATTTAAAGAAGCGTAAATATTAGAAATGAAATGAAATTTAAATCATAATTTTGTGAATCTATAAACTGAATTTTAAAATGTAAAAAAATAAATATATGATAAAAATATTTACGTGGAATAAATTTTATATGTAACTAAACCAATATTTCATACATACTGGTTTGATTTTAGACTTAGTAACTAAAGACACACATCAACTTTGTCACGTTTCTTGTTATAATAAATAAATATATACATATATTTACTAGGTTTTCCACGGTTTCAGCCGCGTGATTCCCGATCCCATTGGATTATGTAGCTATAAAATAACCCATGTCCTTTCCTATCTACTTGAGTACCAAATTTCATAGTGCTCAATACATTTATTTCTTTAAATAAGAAATAAACATTTAGTTTAAAAATAAATAGAACATAACCTTATATCTAAAATAGAAAAGGTATCAAAGAGCCACAGGACCGAAAAGAATCAAAACATCTAGAACGGTTCAGTAAAAGCGTGACAGATAGACAGTTAAGATTAGGATTGGTTAAACTATATATTAGTTTATTTAAGTACATTTTTGTACACTAAATTGTTTTGTTCTGCTTTCTTTTGCCAGAACACACAAATTTTCGTGATTTGCTACCCGTGAGCACACCACGTAGAGTTGACCGTAAATTAACATTGTCTTTCTGTGTGTATTCTTACCACTTCCATCATTTGACTTTAAGCTTTTAAGAGAGACTGTAGCCTATCGAACTGGAATGTCAAATCATTTTTAACTATCGGATTATGGGCATATTAGTAATAAGACAACTTTGTCATGTGCAGCCATAGTACAGACGTTTATAAACGGGCATTTAATTCTTCTACCGGCGTCTCTGTAGTATAAACTATAAGACTCCGACTTATATCAGCTGAAAATATCACCACCCCGTCCATGGAACTCGGGTTGCCTTAAATATTCTTCATTATACAATCTAGTGCTTTGATTGCTCTTTTCAAGGACATTGTACATTCATGTCATATTGACAGACACAATCGTCCGCAGTCCTTGCTTTTGTACAAGGCACATATGTGTCTTTAATGAGAAATACTCTCGAAAAATTTTTCTCATTTAAATCAATATTGAAATTAAGTTTAAGAGTGAAAGCTAGAGACAGAAAGACTGAATTTTTTGCATTTATAATATTAGTTTGAATTATATCACTAAATGTTTAGCTGTACGATGTTTTTAGGGGCCTCCACATAGTTATCTGACGACGACGGAACATAGGTAATGATTTAAGACTGGAAAAAGACTGAAACTCTATTTATGTCCTTTATTTTAACAGTTTTCTTTAATATCCTAAGGGCTACATCATCAGTTCTTCAATTCCTAATCTTAAGGTAGCCCTTTTGATGTTTACTTTCAAACAGAACCAAAAGATGCTCAAAATTTGGTCGTTAGTAAAAGTAAAAGCTGACCATTGTAGTAGTAATCAGTTTTTTGAAGCAGATTATTCAATAGTTTCAAGATTTTCTCCGAAGATCGTTCAACAGACCCTAATACATTATTTACTAAAATCTTTCTTCAAATTTTTTGTTAATAAAGATATTACTTACATATGTATTCATACATATGCGTCAAATAATTAATATTTTCTTGAAGTCGATTAAAAAATATCCTATGCCCTTTCTTTAAGTCCAATCTAGCTGTACTTAATTTCATCCACATCGGTAAAGTCCTTTTAGACGTGAAAGCGAAACTGACAGAGTTACTTTTGCATTCATAATATTAGTTAGGATTCTTATTATAAAACTCTGTTAAGCATATTGAAATAAAAAGCTTTAAAACATCATAAAATATAATTTTCTTTTCTAAAACTAGGAATATTTTTTCTTAATCACACAGTTATCTTTAAATGAACTGAGAGATGAAATATCTCAGTGGATTTCTGCTTAGCCTTTGATGCAGAAATGGAAATTAAAAATTAAATACTTAGCAAAATGTTTCATATGAATTCGGTTTCTCTTCATTTTAGTAATTCTTTATACTGTCTGATTCTTTTGATTAGTAAGATTGTATGATAGAATAAAAACATAAAAGGAGACTAAAGAATTATAAGTGCATTATCAGCTATTGGTATTTTTTGCATTGATATCTAAAAACTAAATGGATTTAAAGACATTGATAAAAGTAGTCATTAATAAAAATTCTCTTTTACAAAAATAGATAGTTTTTCTGTCGAATTCACAACAACCTTAAAATGTTGGTATAATACCATTCAAATTTTATTTACCAGTTTCTCGTTCAATTAATGGCGAGGATAATATTTTCTTAATATTACTTTTAAATATTTAAGAATTAGCTATTCAATAAATATAGAAATCAATTATGAGCATTCCGTTATTTTAAAACAATCTCTTAAACTTTCTAACTTAAGTGTTATAACTTGTTAATATAAAGCCAATATGAAATAAAGCAAATCACCTCTGTATAAAGCTGTTATGTACAGTCCATCGAAAAACCTTAAGAACTAATCGTCCTAATTCCACTCATGAATACCAGTCTGTAATTACGTGTTCATCTAAAAGTCTCGTTATATTTGCCCTTTATCTTAACACAAAGTGGGGTGTCAACTAATTACATCCTAACTGCGGTCACAAAACGTTGTAGACTCTATATAAACAGATGTGGAGAAAGGGACAAGTTGCTAATTAATTTATTTATATACTATTTCTGTTTTCTTTGTCGTTCATAAACGTTTTCTATCTCAAGTACCATGACGATGAAATTTAAATTCATCCTTAGTAAGTCATTGAAGACTTGTAATAAGGCTTTTTTACTTTCATATCATTATTATACATTTATACATTTGAACCCAACGAAGGCCATGACATATTTAATTCATTTTTTTAATACAATATTTACCTTAGGTAGTGCTCATATGATTTTATTTTTATTATTGTTTTAATTTAAACATATTTATAATACTTCTAAAGCAAAGCACGTTCAATTGTATATGTTATTCATATAACATAAGCAGTCTGAGTATACGTGAATTGAATTCAATTACTTTCGTATAAAAGGAAATATTTGTAAAGTGTCAGATTCATAATACTTGTATTACAAAGAGAACATGAGCTTGACCCTTCTCCGAAACCATAAGGGATTCCGGGCCTGAGGCTTACACGACGAAAATGCTGGTTTACGACCTCCCAAAATCCCACATATAATTCCATCTTTAACGTGGACCAAAAATATTGATGTCTGAAAACGTCATCGCAATAATATTACCAAACAAACTAGTAAATATAAAAATTATACTGCTTTGTTTATTATCTTCACATATAACACAAATTTATCAAAAAAAAAATAACAAAATAATACATGTTTATAAAGCGTATAATATTTAAAATGTTTAATATTTAAAAAAAAACCTTCCAATTTTCAATTGGAAAAACAATGACACAGAAATCAGAATTTGCATTTATGACAAATATACAAGTATATTTTAAATGTACATATTGTTATATCTAAATTGGTCTAAATTGTTATTGCATGTATCCTAAACTACTTATATAATTAATAATAATATGTAGCGTACTAATTACATATATATTTTCATACAAGTGTTTTTGTATTTATATAAGTTGAAGTTGCTAATAAAAACGACTCAAAACGGTCATTTTTATGGAATTTTATCGTTGTGTCAAATTATTTATAGAATTATATTTATGTTCCATATATAATTATAAATTATATAAGTAGTTTAGAATACCCGTAATTACAATTTACAAAAATCAAGGGGCAATATTTTGTACTATACTATTTATACAAGGTATTCTTATGATTAATTATTAATTTTTTTCTCAAATATGTAATTTTTTTACAGTAAATTCAAATATAAAGGAGATTTAAAGCTATTAAAATGAATATCGGATACGCGAGTAAAGTTATCGGACAGCTAAAAGCTCTTGATAACGCTTAACACCTGAAACGTAACTGGCTGGATATAAACGAATCTTTTTAATAAAACGAAGATAGTGATTGCAAAATTTTGTACAGAATTTGAGGTTTTCTAGCCATATAAGCTAAAAACACCAATATGTACATTTAAAATATAAGTTGAAGTTGCTCCTAAAAACGTCACAAAACGGACATTTTTATGGAATTTTATCGTTGTGTCAACTTATTTATAGAATTCATAATTTTTTTTTCACGTTATATGATTAAACCTCGTAAAATGCTTCATATTAAATATCATATCCGTACTTTGTTATATATATGTGTACATTGATATACATAATTTAATATTTTACATGAAATCAAGCAGGTGGGGTCACGAACACTCAATTTTGGACCTGCAACTAAAATGAAATGTTTATCCCAAAATTTCTAAGGCTGTGTAGTAATGAGTAGAAACCTTCATCCTTCATAACAGTCAATTTATGGAGTTTACAACTTGTAAGATTTATCCTTCAGCCAAGGATGAAAAGATGCCGCTAATGCTCGTAGTTCCCAGAATCGTACTGAAAAGTTTTTATGGCGCCGGTAAACCGCTTTATTATTCTTGTTTGTTCCTTTGGGAACTTTCATTAGTCACGTTTAATACTACTTAGTAGATAACATTAACACAATGTTATTAAAGCGCGTGATATATAATATACTATTTTACATTCTCATACAGTTTGTTTCTAATGTATTCAAATCTATTAGAAGCCTTCATCTGTTAAAGGTGATAAAAAGATATACTCTGACAATTGTTTCGAGCTATTCAAATGACTTATAAGCTATTAAGCAAATGCATATGTTATTAATCTTAACCAAGGATTAAATACAATAGAGTATTTTCATTTACATTAATTAGTTAAATATATTCAATACAGTTTAAAAGATACTGAAAAGTTATTCGCTTCTTTAGCAATTAGAGTTTTTAATTGGCAAATATTCACTCGTCATTTCAAAGGCCAATGAAACGAGTGCGTCATTCATTTAAATAATTAAATATATACATCGTTAAGTGATATTAGTGAAAATCATTCATATAAAGTTGTTTTTATTTAAAATGTCTACAGCTTACTTACCCAAGGGCAAAATAGTTTTATAGCAACCATATTCTTACTTTTCAACATGTAACACATTGTATATTATTACGTAATCAAATGACGTCATAGCCGTTTATGGCCTCGAGCTAGAAGCACATCGGCTATACATTATATATAAGCTATCTATATAACCGGTTTGGAATAAATCCAAATGAACGGACAAACAATAAGTTTAACCTAGGTCAGACCCATTGGGAGTATTCCAATCTAGATTACAATTAAAATGACAAAAGTTACTTTGATATGTGATTATATGAATATTTTTTAGCATTTCTAACAATCAATATTCCTGGGTAGTACAATTTACATTTTTTTATATACATTAGTTACATTTTATTTCTTATATATTTTAATTAACTCCCGACGCAGTAACGACAGGGTTTTATAAGTTTGACGTGTCTATGTGTATGTGTTGGTCTGAGACAATGTAGCTTTCAAACGGATGCTCCGATTATGATGCGGTTTTTATTGTTTCAAACGTTTATCTGTCCAAAGTGTTCTTAGCTATGTTGTGGTGGAAATCAGTTCAGGTCTTCAAGGTAATCAGGTCGTTTGTGGGGTGTGATAGGAATGTTACACGTAGAGTTTGCTTGCAAACATATGTGAGATCTCACTCTTGAAACACTAATGTCTTCTGGAACCACTGATGTGGTCTGCTCGAAGAGAGGATTCGTATCTCTGGACTACCTTTTAATAAACCCATCAAGTTTGGGGTCGTTGAATTTACCTTGACTGGTTCCTTTCATGTTTGTAATTGGTTCGGGGGTTTTATTAATTTAAATTTATGTAATGACTGTTATAGTTCATCACTAGTAGAAATATATTTGACATAAAAACTTTAAAAATATGTTAATAGATAATAAAGATGCTGACTTTATTATAACTCGATGTAATTAATTAAAAGTTATTATACGAGTAAGCGCATGGTAATTTAACATTTAACACTTTAAGGCTGAGATTCATTAAATATAGGTCTGTAAGTTAGTAAAGATAAAATTTTAGCTCCAGCAAGGTTGACCACACAACATCATTTATAGATAGCACTATTAATTAGGACATTCTGCAATTTCGGTAACGACATCACTTTAATGACAAGAAACTTCTGGTTCAAAATTCATGCATTATCTGTCATTGTATAATATGCGTAAAGAAATATAATATGAATTAATATAAGTTCAATTAATATATATATATATA
>DVQP01001895.1:0-13882 GCA_018231745.1 Danaus eresimus
GGGGGGGGGAGGGGGGGGGGGGGGGGGGGGGGGGGGGGGGCTGGTGTGCGTTTAGTGAAAGCGTTTTAAATTTAATCGCATGCCCTCAGTCTGACGCTGCATTCGGCCGAGTTTCCGATGCTATATCGAGAGGCCCTTGTTTACAAGCTAACGCATAATACCTCATTGCGCAACGTGCGAGCCGACAATCTTACATTTAATTTAAACTGCAACCTAAATACATCGCTTAATAAAATCGCCCTGCCTTGTCATAAGTTATGGTATTGTTTGTTGTCTATTTATAATAACAATGAGGTCAACACACACCGCCGGACCGATTGTGTTTACTTTAATGTATAAGCAATAATGAATTTACAAATTGTTTAATCGAATAAAATAACACATCCGTTGTTAGTGACTCGTATTAACAGCTTATAATATATCGTAGTGGCTACGTGTGTACCTACATTTGGTTTAACTCGTTTTCCGTGGATCGAGGGCCATAAATAAGGGCCAAGGCGAAGCAAACTTGTTACATTCTCAGTTGTACATATAATTAATATAATGTTGAACAGATTATTATAGATAACGCCAACATATTGCCCCGACTTCCGTGTTACATAACCTAACGGAGATATATTTGTTTGAGTGTTTTACGAGATCTGCATCATCACCGTGAGCCCTTGACCGCGGACGGCTCGTCCTTTTTCCCTTTTTGTCCACGTAAGTACTGGACATACCAGGTCAAGGTTGCTCGATGATTCGAGGAAAATACAACACATGTAACCCGAAAACTGTGTGGCGATAAAACGGCCAGGTTCCAAACGCAATTAATTTTTATTTGCAAAAATTAAACATTCCTTAATCTTGTATGTAATTAATCATATCGATATTATAGTTATTAACGTACGTTGAAAAAAATATATATAATCTTTCCCACGTTTAATTCATTAAATATCTTTAGATCAGCTACATTTCAAATATGACAACACAAGTAACGATATAATTATAAGTCTTAAAATAACAATTAAATTTTATTATTTAGTTCAACATTTTTATCTCAAATAAAATCACTTTATTATTTATAACTTTTTGAGAACAAGTAACTTTTACGAAAGCTTTTAAAATAAAACGTTTTAGATACTTGTAGGTTTCTCAAGATTTTAAAAGAAAAATTCGTGTTTATATAAGTATCGTATATACAAACACAGATAATTTTTAGAAAATTTTATTTATATAATGTAATAAATATCTAAAATGACATATAAAATAACAGAAGTATTGCGATTACATCACATTGAAATTCATTATTAATGGCATATACTTTCTATGTATAATGTATTCGTTATACATGGTGTGGATAGTTTTAGCGTATTTTGTTTATCATAATATTCAAATACTATGAACAGCTTCATGCTATCCGTCCTAACAAGAGTCGAGCCGCGGACACCCTGTATGTAGGTCAAGATGAGAAGAACTCGTTGGACTCCGGTCGACTGTCCCTTTCTGATCTCGTCGCTGTATATTCTGTGTCTCTATAAGACCAACGGTTTCACATTTCCTGATAAACACATATTCCGACATCTATTGTTTCTCCCCAACCATTTTATAATACCGTTATCTCCACTTTGTTTAAACACTATACATATAAAACAAAATGATTATATCCAACATCTTAGTCAGTCGCTGATGACGAGTTACCTAATTTTTTTTTATATAAATTTAATCATTCATTCATCCTATTAATAATTAACATTTATAAAATGACAAGAAAAAAAAAATACGAATCATAAACATGGCACGCGGTCGCAATGATCGGACAAAAAAAGGCATGTGAAGTGAAAAGTGAAAATAAACTGTCAGAGACGGCGATGTTTGTATTACATTTGAGGAGTTGTAAAAGTTACACAGCGAAGATGAAAGCATCGCATTCAAGGAGAAACAAATCTAGGTGAAGGACACTTCCCTTGCAATCCACGACAAGGATCGCATCGATAACGGCTCCTTGAACATTATTATTGTAATGAATTTAACAAGGTCGGCTGACACCACACTACACGCTTTGCTACCTTGATAAAAACTGCGGTCTACAGAACCATATCGAACCGCAGGCAAATTGAATATAACAATAATTATTAAAACTTTTAAATGATATAATTTCGCTCATAGCCTCGCATTTGCCCTCGCTTCATATTGTAGTAGATTGGACGATGTCTATGTGCGACGGTCGGTGGGAAATCAGACATGAACGGTGAACACACGCGGCCACAGACAGCAATGAAACAACGAATTCTGTTATCACCGATGTGATAACACAGAACTATTAACAAATGTTTGCCTTATAGGGTCACATAATTATTTGACCACTAGATGATGAATATCACCAAAACTATTTTATATCAGAGTACGATTGTACGTCTCACGTTATATAAGCTGAACGGAATCTTAGTTTACGATCAAAATGTTATTGTGATTCGTGCACATGGATAGTGTTACTATTATTATGAGAGAAACAGCACACTAAAATGTATTTGTATATAGAGGAAGAATACAAAAGAAAAATACTTCATGGACTTCATCTAGATTTATCACGTGTCAAATATTTTTAACATTCTCCATTTATTCAAATACTATTATCGTTATTTTTTAAAATATATATGTTTATAATCTTTGTTATGAATTATCGTGATAATAACAAACCTTGGAATTCTGTTGTCAGTGTCGCAAATAGTGAAGGTTTGTAAGGAAATATTAATATAGAAATTTTTCACGTAACTAATGATTAAATATCAAATATAATAATTTTTATATTTGTTATCTTATATAATAAATTATAACTTAGAGCTTCCGCATATTGGGCATTATAATAAAAACACAACCTGCCTTAGATTTTGAGTTATATGTGATCATAATATTGTAATCAGATAGCGGCAGTCGTGATAACGTTATCAGTTATAAACGAGACCAATCATAATGTGATTAATACTTAACACTTGCACCTTACCTTAAACAGCTGTTACATATATATATCATGTATATAAGCATATAGACAAAAAACCTTAAATCATTATTCCTCCTTAAATTATGCAATGTAAACATACCCCAAATAAAATGTATATCAGTTATTGTGTTGCTAGCAAGCGTCGGTGTCTAGAGCATGCGTTATTAATTACCTAGTGTTAGCAAATAAAATTACAAACGATAGTCTCCAGATCGTGTTTCCGTTTTTTAACGGAAAACGTCGAAAGAGCGCCCGTACTGCGGAAATTCATTAGCTCTGTTGGGAATATTAGTCGGAAACAGAATTAGTCCGTATATAACGTGGCCGTTCAGAGGACATCTACCTAGTTGACAATGCTATTGGTGCTTACGACTAGTTAGCAGCTGAAATGTTTCCCAAATTGACAGTGATTCCTTCCAATTCGCTGAATACGCTATAGAAACAATATCAAGCTAATATTTGAAGACTTCAAAAACTAGGAAACATAGTGAGAATATTTCCAAACAATCAATTATTATATATTTTTTCATGTAGAACCTTTTTATTACTGATACTATCTGATTACGTTCAATTTGCACTTCCCGCTTTTTAAATTTATACCGATAAATATCCTTTTAAAGTACATCTGACGTGATTCCAAATTGTATCCAGATCAAGGTCAGTTCTAGACCGTAGCCCGCTACCTCTGTAAACATATCGACATCGATGAGTCAAAGTCGGAGCTCATTATATGTTCAATGTATGAGATACATCTACGTACATCGTTACTGGCGCGGTGTAATCTATCGGGATCGTAAATTAGAACCTTGATACTGTGCGACGCTTGATAACTTATCACTTAACGTACTCGGCTTAAAACATCCCAAATCAAATCTATGTCCTAGATGAATTACTTTAATTTATAAACACGACATAATTAATTAAGATATGTTAACAAAAAAAAGAAATATATTATAAGTCGTTCTTTAAACGAAAATGTAACTGCTACCTATCCGCGTGTCTGATGTTTATGATTTTAGAGAATGACTATCGTTTGGACTATAAACACAAACGCTGTAAATATGTATTGTATTGTATAATATCAGTTAAAGAATATGTAAAAATATTTCCTCGTTATAAATAACTATGAGCATGGCTGATAACTCGCCGGTTATATCTCGTCCGTAAATAACGACATACAAAACGATAAACAGTACACTATACTCAAACATACAAATAATTTTAATACATTTCATTCTTTGTAAAAGGTAATAAATAAAATGATTATGAAAGTGTGGCTGCTGGTACTAAGTAACATTAATGACAATTTGAACAGCGAGGATATATAGCATACATTATATTATGTTCATAATAATTCCATGCAGAGGAAGATCGTTTGCGAAATAAGGGATGGTTTCGGTGGCTGGTAGTCGGATGGCATGAATAACTGAGCGTTGAATTTGGCCGGTCAATGGACAATATCGTCGCAACGGCGCCGGAGGAAATGAGGGATTAAATATTAAGCCAGTAATATTCTCGGGAAATGACAAGAGTTAGAGAATCGTTTAAAGGGAGGCTCACAAAATATTGCATAAAGTAATCGTAGCCGTGTTTTTAATGTAAAACGCTCGCTCTGTATAATGCGCGATCAAAATGTACGTTTTGACGTCAACGGATCATTAAGTATAGTAAGATGTACGTCGCTAACAATTAAAACGACAGACTCGCCTAGTTGAGGCCCGAGTATGGGAAAGTTACAACAGCTACGATCATTCATGGACGGTTGAATGGCTGCGAGACTGCGCCGGAGATGGTCTTGTTGACCGACTTTAGTTAAAAAAAACAACAGATTGCAGTGAAGTATAACTTCAAAATATAACACATTTAGAATCATTATTTAATTATTGTGCATAAATTAAATTCATCAAGAGGAAACTTTATATAATTATAATAGTAAATAAGGGTTGAATAAAAAATTAAATAATAATTTATAATAATATACATCACGTCCGTTATTAACAAAAACAATTAAACAAAATTATTTAAAATTACCGAGATAAGATGTCTTACTTAACGAAGGTCATTATATGAATCTGTTACTAATGAGTATTTAGTAGTGAAAAGTAGGTCTTTAGGTCATAAGCATCGGTTGTAATAATATACTCTTTTGTATGATTCACTAGAAAAATATAATGAAATATGACCCTAACTTCTATTATTTAATGATTTATTACTTTAACCTTATGTACAAAAGGCTGCAGTACACACTGTTTCTTGGTTCGTTGGTAAAAATTGAGTTATGAAAGAAGTAGAGTGTATTGAACCCGGCGCAATGTCAACCTACTAGGTCGGTGCGTCACCCTCCCGCGTATCAATGTAATCGAAAGCATTTCATACAAGAGAATCTGTGTCCGCAAACGTCGCATTAATAATTAGACGGTTATCGGGCAGGACAAGAAATCTGTAATCGGTATCGCGCTGAGATAGGCGGAGCGTAGAGGGAGAAGGAGACGGGTGCGAGCACCAAGCGACCAGGCGCGCGCCGGCCGCCGCTCGGAGATGTGGCAACGCGTCAGGTGGAAACGGCGCCGGGCGGCGGGCTGCGGGCTGCTCTCGACGAGGACGAGCGACCGCCCCCACCCACCCCACACCCTGCCCCCCGGTCTCCTTTACGTATACCCGTTGCTAATCCTCACCCGAACACAATCTGATAAAATTCGCGCCAGCTACGAATGTTACGCAAAGCGATTCCACACTACGACACGATGATAATGAATGACCCGACCGTTTCTTTGTACATAAACATTCCCACTAGCGTATATTATGTCGCAGTATCGAACGGACCGCAGCTGTAAGAATGCAAGTAATAAGAAAGTTATTTCCTCGACCTGGCGAAACTAGTCTTGCGAACGCATTACGGTCCGTGTTACGGCCAGGTGAATTCAAAATGACCTCTATGAGCCTGTGGCTTCTTATGGCCTCGCTCACTGGATATAATGACATTTTGTGGGTTAGCAACACGACATGACTCTAGAGCTGGGAATACGATGCCAGGATGACTAACGGTTGACATCCATGACTTGACTAATCATGGTTTCTTCCATACAACATATTAAACGTAACTTATTGATTTCATTACCATATTACATTAGGGCTAAATTTGTATATCACTAACAACTAACGTTAATTGGACCGTTTGGAAAATATTGAATACATATTTTGTTGACTAACAAGACTTACTTCTATGCACATTCATAAAATCAAAGCACGCAATAATATTATCAAGATAAACACAATGATTTCGAAAGAAAAGTACCTACGACTTCTTTCATCAATGTAAAAGTGACTTACCAAGGCGAAGAAGTTTGTGTGGCAATCCTCGAGACTTGCACCGTTTGTTTGGTGATTTTGATGCGTCATGGTAGTCCGGGACACTTCATTTTCATTTCACAACACTAAAAACTGATTTAATCTTAAAGAAACCACTCAAAATCTTAAAATCATCACCGACATTTAGTGAAGTTTTCACCTTTCAATGGCGACTGGAAAATGGCGGATAGGAAACAACAACCCAAGCCGACGGTAGCGCACTAAGCGGCAAAGGCCCAAACTAATATCGTCTAGAAAATATCACGTTTCGTTATATGCATTTATCAAATCCGGTTCAGTAAATTAAAACAAGTTACTCTTTAATTCTCAAATTTAATAAAATATACATAATAAAACAATTTTATATAAGGCAAATATAAAATATTATAAAATTTTGCTGGTCTTCAGCTTTTTCAAACCTTAAGAAAAAGTCACTTTAAAATAGATTATAAATTATAAATGTCAATAGCAGAAAGTCAAAGATCTAAATTCTATCAAACTGCGAATGCATTTTTTGTGTAGAATAATTAGATTTCGTACACCTACAAGCAAAATTTTCAAAAAATATAAGCCTCAGGAACAATTATCACAATGTTGCGAAAAGCATTGCTCACTCCGAGATTTAAAAACTTTCAGGTTATATTGGTTTCTTTTTTTCTTATGACTAATGTAATTTTTTCTTCTTTATTTATGAAAGTCTTATTCTAGGTGGTATGTGTAAGGCATAAACAAGTCAAACTCCCAAAGGTTGATAAAAAATTTCAAGCAGAAGCTGAATCACTTGCTGCTAGAGGGTATATTCAATTATATTAAAAGAAGAGTGAATTCTAAAAAGTTTATTATTAATAATCTGAGAAAGTTACCTCCTTTTTAAGCATTTTAAAATATATCTTTTAGATTTCTACGACCAAACAAGCCCTGGGATCCTCCAGTCGATATAAACACAACTATACTAAAGATATGCTCCGAAAATGGCCTCAATGAACAATCCACATTTGATTCCCTGGAAATCAAGTACTCTGTGTTAAAAGCGTGTTTTGATCAAACAGGTCACTCTGTACCAAACTCCTTGCTACATGCTATTGAGAATGTTGGTAAGATGTTTAAAAATATTCTCAAATTACTCTCTTATCCTCCAATGTAATAGGTTATCAAATTATTATTAATATTCACCAAGCATTTAGTATATTTGAAATTGATATCACTATATTTTTACAACTTCACATGTTTTAAAACAAATTGTTTAATATCGTTGTAAGTATAGGGTGTTGTTGTTTTTGTGTGCATGCACTACATATGTAAGTCTATCTCATAAATATAATCAGAAGAATTAAATTTCACTTACTTAAAAATGTGGCTGTTTAAATTAAGCTGCAATGAAGCTATTATTAAAATGGTCTTATTATTTTTTGTTAAGGCCCTTACACAATATATAGAGTATTCTTATTTCAATACTTATAACTAATTTGTATATTTTCCTAACCTATTCTTTATGTGTGTTTTAAGCATTACATGTGTTGTAAATGATTTATTAAATAAATAATTTACAAATATTTTAGATGACTTGCAAACATTTTACGAGACACCTGTTGATACTTTGACACCTTTTGATAGTCTGAAGAAAATGGACCTTCCTAGGAATTTACATGTTCAGGAAGATTATGTCAGATTCCATCCAGGTAAATTAATAGATACTATATTTTCAGAACTGCGGCTTGGTTTATAATATTTATATTTATAATATTTTATAACATTAAAAAAAGAATAACAACAGGAACATATGAATCAAATTGTTGTACCAGATGGATTCAAAACCTTGAATTATATTTGAAACCTCAATAGTCAAATAAACCTTATTTTGAGATGAACTTATGCCTTTGTTACATAAATGTATATATTATCATCTCAAATTTGTGTTATCTTACAGATAAAGATACTCTCTTTAATGGAAAGACAGTTTTTCCGAAACGTTCTTCAATTGTCACAGGATTGAAGGCCCGGAAGAAGTATGAAGGTTTCACAGCGAAGAGATCTTGGCCTTAATAAAAATAACATAATGTATAGTTTTCTGTAAAATATTATTAGCATGTAGATAAGTAATAAATCTAATAATAAAATGACTTTAAGCGAGAGATTTGAGTTTTATTATGGTTTTGATAATATATATAGGATATCATTGAAGTTCAAAAATGTATTGATAAGAGTAATAACTAAATCTTTTAAATAGATTGAACAAAAACAATGAGTTGTTTATTAAAGCCTCATTGTTTATTAAATTAAAATGTTTATAATACCAACCCTTCAAATATATCAGATAGAAATAAAAAAGTTTTGTTTCGATAATTATTCAAGAGTTTTTAAATAAATTACTATTAGTCTTTCACTTACATAATGAAGCTTGGTATTGGAAATCCACATTTTGTTTTAAGATACCATAATTTAATCGATAAAAACAGCAGCCTTTTGATGTATATAAATTAATTCTTTAGAATAATATTTAATCTTGTCCAACAATTTCAACATCTGAGATGTTGCAGTGACATTGACGTTACAAACTTTGTCAATACACGAATGTCATAATTAAGAGGTATTATAATTTGTGACTATTTAGTATTTATAAACTAATGTGTAGTAATCAAATTCATGATTCTTTAGATTAGGAATGCTTAATAAAAACAACAATGAACATATTATTGGTATTATTCCTGATTTGTGTCGTCATATATTCCTGTATATCTTGGTGAGTTTGTTTTCTTTAGAAGTTGATTGTTTTTAAATTTCTTATAAACTTTATTTTTTTCTCAGAATATAATATTCATTTGTGTTGCCTTTTAATTCATTAAAACTATTTATATTATGCTAGATCTAGGAGTTGATTAAATTATTTATATCATTAGTGAAAGTAAATAAATGTCTGTTAGGTTAATACCAGCTCTATTGGCATGGTTGTTCAAGAGAAAATACCATATAAAACTTAAGATTGGACGAATAGTTCTTCCAAAACTAATTTTTCGAGATGTGATTTTATCTAAGGATGGTTTTACAATTGTGAGTATTATTTTGATCTTTGTTGTAAAAACATCTCAATTTATATGCCGACTCATTTCTTTACGTACAGTTTTAAGATAAATAACTGAATAAAACTTTTTATATGTTGTATGTTTTCAGCACATTAGTGAAATATCATTAAAAAGCAGTTTCTTCAATTCTGAAATAAATAAATTGGTGTCAGTGGTTATAAAGACTTTTCAAGTCACTAATTATGCTGAAGAGAGAAGAAGTGCTGTAGTAGAAACAATATTAAAGCCACTGCTATCAAAACAGAATTCAAACTCTAGGTCAGAAGGGCTTGATGATGAAGCAAGCCATTATAATCAACTGGAAAGAGAATTACGTAATCTAAAACAACAGACTTTACTAGACTTTAGGAATAAAAAGTTACCTTCAAGTTTAACAACATTTGCACAGGTATTAAATTATCTGATTTACTATATTAATATGTGTTTAATATGGAACAAATATGTTATATGTGATATATGTTACTGAAACAACTTTACATAATATAATATATATTTATATATATGTTTTAGTTTATGGGTGTTCATATATATGATATATTGCTATCAATAACTATAGATGGCTTGAACATTCATGGCACAGCCGAGGAGGTGCATGCAGATGGTACAGCAGGCGGACCGGCCCGTGCACTTGTGTTCTCTGCTAATGTTGTGAAAGCTAAAGTAGATATGTGGACCTCTGAGTCTATGGTTCTAGGGGAGGCACAGTGTAGTGTGCTGATTGAGGGTACAGTCAGGGCTGAAGGACCATTGAATGTTGAGGTATGTTTTTTAGTCATCAGTGCACACTCTGTTATAGTAGATATATATTGTGACACTTTCATGTTTAAAGTCAATGGCATTGTTATTTTTAGAAAATTCATATGGTGATCACCAATCCCACGATACTATTACGTGATGAGTTCTATGTTTTTATCCAAAACCGTAAAAAGAGAAAAAATAAGCTGCAGGTGTATTACTCAGAAGATTATTATAATACTCTTATACCAAGACTGTCACCAGCCATACCAAAGGTGAGTTCAATGACACATTCATTAAGACATTATGAAAAGATCAGTGAGTGTTTTATATAGACAAAAAAATATATATTTTGTACATTTTATTAATTTTTAGATATTTAGTTTGAAAATCGACGCAACAAAAATAACTTGTATAGAGCGTACACCGAAAACATTCTTTGAATTAACACTACAGAGTGCTCTGGTGAGTCATAATGACATTGATATTGAATGTCCGGCCATCAGGGATAGTAAGACTGACTTCTTATCCGGCAGGTTAACTCTCGCTTCAGCGCGTCTTACTCCGGGGTGGACCACGCCGTCGCCGCTCCACAGCTGTATGTCGCCGTGCAATTAGATCAGCTGGGTTTGGCTGCGCGTGCGCGTACCTTGGTTTCGCTCGATAAGCTGAAGCTGGACGCCAAGGTCGACAGGAGCCTGTTAATCCAAATATCCAAAAAGGGCAAACATAACTATAAATACCTATTGTAATTTATTTTCAGTTAGAGAAGAGAGTCCTCAATTTATATCTCATAATAAGTACCCTGAATCTCAAATATAACCACGAAGATGCGTTAGAATGGTACTTGGTCTGGCGGAGGCTGCGGAAATCTCGACCGCTGCAAGTGACTGAAGCCCCCAACACGCGTAAGTATATTTAATATGCCGAGATATGTATATAAGAACGGACGTGACCAGTATATGCGTGGTTCAGTTCGCTGGTGGCAGGTGGCAGCACGTGCGGTGGCCGTGCAAGGCTGCGCCGAGCTACGCGCCGTCTCACTTCGTACGCGCCTGTTGGCTTTCGGATGCAGCGGGCTCAAGGTCAAATTGGAGCAACTCCGAGATACCAGAGGTGGGTCAATTAATAAGTAAAAAAACTAACAGGGGCTTACAATGACGATTTTAAATATTTTCAGAAGAGTCGTACGAGTGGGAATTGGCCAAGTTAGTGCTAGGGTCCCGTCATTGGAGCGCCGAGCTGCTGGTGGACGGCGGATGGATGCGGGTCGGTGCGAGCGGACCGGGTCCTCCGGGCCGTGAGCCGCCTCCGCGACGACAACACGCCTGGGGCTCCGCCATGCTGGCAGTTGCGCTTGTCAAATGGGGCACTCAGGGACCCACGGACTCTAAAGTACATTAAAAAAGTCATTAGTAATATTTTGTTCATATTTATCTCATTCCTATAAGCTTAAATCTCATACAGATCGAGGCTATGATGGATTGTCTGCGTTTCGAATACAGCCACGAAATCGCTGAAAACCTAATTAGTTTCGTGGATTCCATCAACGACTACCGGACGGTGACGACTCCCTCGTCTCCGACAGCAGCGGACTCATCACGAAAGGTGGCCGTCAACGTGACCCTATCTCATATTAACGTGTTCCTCATCATCAATGACGACATGTGTATAATGACGAGAGTTGATGACGTTACCATTGAACGTACCAGTACCAAGTCGACTTTCTTAGTTTCTGGGTTGAAGATGATGGAAATGGTACCATATCAAGGTGTGAATAAAATATATCTGAATTTAATTTACGTCGTTTATACTTTTTGGGAGGAAAATTACCTGGTCTTTTTTAATCTTTTTTATAGGAAATGTTAATTGCCAAAGATCTGATGAGATGACTTCGTCCTTCTTCCATGTCAAACTGGCCAGGATAGAGAATGTGCCTTCATGGGAAAGAAACTCAGTTTTGCTGGACTTTCAATTTCAAGAATATGTCGAATTTCGATGGAGCGCTAATTTGCATCTTAAAATATTAACATTTGTCAGGGAGTTCAGGAGTTTCAGACAAGAGTTACAAATGAAACTGAAAAAAGGCAGTGAACTATCGAAATCGACTAATAAAAAATCAAGGGCAATGGATTGGAGGGTGTCCTTCAAGAGTCAAACAAATTTGGAATTGATATTATCCAAAGAAAATAACATGTTATTTGCGACTGGTAAGCTATTCTAACTAAGCTTATTACATTCATTTGTTGGAAGACCTGACGGATGTACATATTTTTGTAGACAACATGACGATAGCTTACGACCATGAAGCCGGGCTATCCATCCAATGGAGTCAGCTGAAGATGATATTGAATGATGATGAGATTATTTCCGTCGACGGATATTGTCAGCGCCGGCTGACAGACGACGCGGACATACGAGTGGAGAGGCGAGCCTGCGAAGGATTCACCTTAGCGTGGAATAAGGTTTGGTGAGTAATCTGTAGCTGGACTGTTGAATGAGAAATATTAGAATATACTGTTTCATTCTATATTTATTTTAGGGGGGTCAACGTGGCGTTAATTCGAGTCATATTTCCATACAAACATCGTTTTGCGGAGGCCGTCCAGGGTGATTTCGTGTCCTTGTTCAAATGGATAAAGGTCATCCACGGAATTAAAAAGAAACCTTTTACAGCAGAAAGCCCGCTCCCAAGCGACTTGCATATTAAGGTGGAAACTGAATTAAACCATCGGGAATGACGGGAGAGTGTGACGAATGTTAGACTTGACTTATATGACATTAAATTTACAGATAGATGAAATAATTATCGAGATGAGTGACGATCCCTTTGAGGTGAAGCTGCGTGATAACTACGAACTTCTTGAGGATGAATACAAGGAGAGTCAGAAAAGACGTACCATGCTGGACGCCAAGGTTAGTGGCAACGATCACTGACCACGAGATCGTCGATCTCCTTATTAAAACACTCAGTTTTGTCTTTGTCTAGGTTCAGGAACTCTGCAAGCCACATTTGTTCCTGCCGGCTGGCAAAGTGGAAGAGTTATACGCCGCATTACGCCACAAAGACGCTCAGATCTACGTCCAGCGGTCGCGAGCTGCGCCTCCGCCGCGTACTCGTCTTGTGGCGTGCTGCGTGGCTGGATTGAGAATTTTGGCGTTGGCTGATCCAGTACTGCATGGAACGCAACGCGCCACTCGCCGGCTCCGGGACATCGATGCGGACAGCCCCTGGCCCGAGGATGGCGTCGAGTTTACTACGTTGTGGTGCCGCTGTGTCAGCGTTGCCTGCGAGTTGTGGCAACTGCGTTTGAGAGATTTCCCACAGCCTTTGCTTAGCATGAGTGAGCTGCGGTTGTGGGGTACGCTTCTGGGAGCTGAAGAAGCACCGCCTCCTAGAGGTATAAAGAGCCGGAAAGGCGAATTCAACTTCAACGTCTTTGAATAGTGAGGATTGTAATAAAATGTTTGTTCCCAGCTGTGAGGACGGTAATAATAGAACAAGGAGCACCGTGGGGACCTCTGGAGCTAGAGCGCAGCATGATGCCGCTAAAGTGGTATTACGACCTTTGCTGTGAAATGACTGAGTACAGCTACGCATTTGGGCCCTGTTGGGAGCCTGTAATTGCTCATTGTAATTTAGGTAATTTCTTTTAAAAACAAGTCTTCAATAAGTTTCCCAATAATCTTATTACTATATTGTATGGTTTGCCAGCGTTTGACCAAGTTTCCCGCCCAT
>DVQP01001896.1:0-13873 GCA_018231745.1 Danaus eresimus
TTATATATATATATATCTACATTTAGAAGTTTATTATGTGACTAAATGTTAAAGATGATTTGCAAATACCATATTGTCATCCCTTATCTATTAGGAATTAACATAACACAATAGTCTCTAATCAACATTGTGGTCAGTAATTTACATTTTGAATGACGAACACATAGAAGGTTACAATTGATATTAGCGTAGGAATCAAAGTGTAAAAATTACACTTTTGTGTCTAAGCTCTTTACGTCTTAATCTTTTTTCATCACTAAAATACCTTATGTATAATTTTATAAAATTGGAGTTGTTAAAATGCTACATTTCAATAAAATACAAAATCTCTACATTTTATGAAACTAAACTTTAAATATATTTCAAATGAGTCATTCAAATTCTAAAACTTTTTGGAGCTTGAAGTTATAGAGTATTCCTCATTTTATTTTCCAAGAGCTTTGACACAGATAATTCTCCTGCTTTCTGCTTGAATAAAATTGAAAATTTACTTTACCATATAATTTTTTAATAAAAGTGATAAAGACGTGTAGTGACTAAATAATTTTATATGAATATATAATAATTTGATATTTGAACTTGAATATTTATTTTCATTTCAATATTATATTAAAATACAAAATTTACATTTGCGTTAATTTTAATTATATCAATAAAATTCCTAAATGTATCTTATGAATTTATGTTAAGTGTATATTTTTTTATTTATCTACTATCTGTAAATATGGATTTATTGAGCACTACTAAGTTAATAACAAATACTAAGCTGAACAAACTACAATAAATGTATTATGTCTTAAAATAATGTCGGGAATATTTTTCTTTTAATTTCGACTGTATAGTGCTTGACTGATATTCCACCAATTGGAAGGTGGAAATGAAGTCGTAGATGGTCAAAGCGCTATCTTAGTTTCAAACTATTCATCCTTTTTCGAATGACTTTGTCTGATAGGTGGTTACCTATCCGGTGGTGGCGGCGGTGGTACTCCCGCCGAGAAAAAAAGAAACCAAGAGAATAACAAAAAGGAACATGTAAACATATATTTTTTAACTTTTGAGGAACTATTTAATGTATTAAACATATTGGATTGGTCTTTTATTTTGATCTACTTTAAATATAAAATCGTGCATAATGACCTATGCATAGGTTCGGTCCCTGACTAATGAATGTCAAATATTAACTTCATTCAAAGGGCAAAAGTAACATTCATTAAATGGCCATATTTCCATAAGAAACAGAATAAGCAACTGTGTTTCTAAATTGGAATCAAGTAAAACAGAATTTACAAGTTGACTTTCTTTAAACATCATGAATTTTTTTTTTTCTAGCTCACATAATATTTTCACAAAAAAAAATGCTTAGGAATCTTTAAAACTGTTACTTTTCCGTTCTTATTCTGTGAGTTCTTTTAATAAGACTTGGAGTTATATTATAAATTGCAATTTCAAATTGTTTTCTCGTTTAAAAAAAATAACAAAATATATATTGTTAAACTATTTATGTCTACACTTACGTTATTTAAAAAAATAATTTTATTATTCTAGTAAATCAGTAATTTTAATATAGGGAAAAGGCAGGCATGTGGTTAAAAATTGTCAACAGACACTAAAACTCATTCTCAGAAGATTGGGGAATTCTTCCAAAATATTATCTCAAACAGAGAAAATTTTATCAATGTGACTTAAGCATCAGAACTAGAAAGCTAGCAATTTAGCGTCCTCCGAAATAAAACTCGCATAAGATATTGCCCAAAGCCCTTTTCCTTAAGTAAAGTATAGTAAATCATAATCTACAAAACGGAATAAAGATACAGTTTAAAATCACCGTGTAACTTATTACAAGTGAATTTCGTAGGGGAACATTATCGTGGAAAGAGCTCTTATTATTGTCATTACAATAATATTACACCATTCACGACGCGCGTCGCATCATTAAGTTGCTCGCTTGCTACGTCTAACACGTATAATGGAAGCTACGTGACGTCACGCTGTTACTTTAAGGTTACCATCGCGTTCAGAGACCAATTATTTTCTTGCATTTTCTTACTTTGTAAATAAACCAAACGCAACTTGTAAAAGAGCACAATTATGTATAAAGATTTCATACAATAAAACAGTTTAGTAAAAAAAAACCATTTTCTAGACAAAGAATATTAAAAAACATGATTTTTTTAAAGACTTTTTTTCAATATTTTTCATGTTACTAAAAAATAAATATATTTTTTACCGTAGATGATTTAATATTTTAAATATATTGTGGTAAAATAGCTTAAAAATAAGAATGTATATCGTAGTAAGAGAAAACCCGAACATTGAGGTCACTAAGTGTTTAGTAGAAAGTCGTTTAGACATCTGTGGTCCAAGATTAATGACAAATAGTAACTCCTATTTACAAATACAAGTCATACAAAATCTTAGTTTGCTACTTTTTTTTTAATTAAATTTTCTCTTCAATTACTATAAACTGATATACAGATATATTTAGCATTTCCAATTTGTTTGCATTAAGGTCTTTTTAATTTGCATTAAAACATTAAAGACTTCTATTCCAATTTAATCTTGATTTTCAAAAAATTCTAATGTTAAATTTTTTTATAGTTTAAAAACACAATTTGCCTGTAACAATTTACGCCTTGTAAATCAGATAAAGATATATGGGTACTTTAAATATACATTTTAGATCTCTTTTACATCACATATTACTTATGAAACATTGTTTCTGAATTTTTCACATTTAGTCTCTGTAAAATGTAAAACAAAATATAATTTGTATCAAATCAGCTGTAAAACATGAATAAATATTTACATTGATGTGAAAATTGTGACGCAATACAATTTCTTGTAGATATTATAACTTCAAATTTAAAATACAATACGCTTTGACTTTGTTCGTATACCACTCAAACGGGTTAGTGTACTTTTGTAGCGTGTGAGTGGTGTAAAGTGCTTCCTCAAGTAACTCAGCAATCTCAGTACATCAAAAATATATATATACAATCAAACTTTTGTCAGTGACGTAAAGTTATATTTATCCATAGTATAAAGTATCACTCCTGTTAGATGATGTAAATATGTACACGGGAGCAAAAAAATATTATTATTTTTCATATATGTACTATAGATGCTTATCGAAAAAAGGATTTTCCAACAATTCAATCGTGCTCGGACTGTTTACAATAACTTTATAGGAAAAAACGGTAGTGTTTTCCAAGATCGAGATCACTCAGGATTTGATATATTTTTTTTTGTAGAAAACTTACATACGTAGACGTATGTAAGTTACATTAGGATTTATTACATAAGTAATAAGGTAGATTTAATGGTAATTATACAATTCTTGATGATCAGTTTATTAGTTTATTTTAAAATTATAAAACTCTAAATAAACTTTGTATAAGTAAAAAATACAGAGGGCGGTGTTATTTAAAAAAAAAATCTTTTAAAAATTAACTTCAATTAGTTAATTTTCAATTTTGATTTAAAACTAAGCCATCCAAAACAAACGTACTTGGATTTATCGAAGACTAGAATTATATGTATATTTTTACCTATTTCCCGCAATAGTAACTCAAAAAGGAATGAAGCCGCAATTTGTTACACTAACTTATCTAGTAATAAGAACAAGGATAAAATAAATATACACTTTAACACCTTAAGTATCTTGAAGAATATGTATAATATGCATTGTTTCTTGTTTTATGATCTAGATAGCAGAACATATATGCTTCAAAAAATATATAGTTTTAAAAAATACCAAATTAAATAAAAGTATATATTTTATTGTTAAGAGAACAAAATAGATCCAATATTTTTTCAAGTAAAGCTTTACTATTAATTCGCCAATTTTAAAACATTTAAGTAGATGCACGTTTTTCTTATTTAAAAAATAAATGACACTTGCATCAAAGTTAAGCTAAAGTGGTAGATATTAAATCAATATATATAAATATAGTTATTATTTATACCTCAAATGAAAAACTGATATCACACAAATGCTAATTTGTATTTACATTTTTTTTTAATTAACTTTTTAAAAGCAATATGCTTTTTTAAAATTTTCTGATGACATATTTTCATGTTATATAAGTACAATATGTAGTTAGGATGACGTTTTCAAATTTAGAATTATTTATTAAATATATTTACATAACTGACAGTAAAAAGTTCTGGGTAATAGTGACTTAACACGAGATAGTATAAACTGTAATTAACAGACAGTAGTTTGCATTAAAGATCTTTTGTTTAATATTGACATATATAAATAATAATACGTAATTAGGCAATTATATAGGAACAATTACCTACTGGCTACTATTTACGTTTCTTAATTAAATGTTATCGATGCATTCGAAAAGTGTATTTCATCATATTGTGGTGACCATCCGAAACAAAAACACAAGTAATAACTTCAATATACATATTTATGTCACTACAGAATATTCTGTATACGTATATACGTTATAACGTATAAACGTTTCATTATAGAATATGGGACAATATCTTAAAAATATTAGAACGAATAACATTCGAATACATAAGTAACTATAGTTAAGTTAAACTTCAAGAGTAAAAGATTTATAAGAAAAGATGTAACATTTTAACTGACTAGAGTTCCGACGGATTAAGGATTTATACCCAAGGGTATAATTATTACTAAAATAATTTTAAAACAATATCAATGTTAATGATGAAATGTAATGAAAAAAATAAATGCCAACTTTTTCCACAAAATATCATAACTAAAGATTTTTTTATGAACTAATATCACTTTTAAGTGCATGTTATATATCAATTATATGTTTCAGTTAATAAATAGCAATTATAAATATATAATTAACCTGAAAAATAGAACGGCTTTCCTCTCAAAATTCTGGTAGTTTGAATTTTGTTTTATTTCGTACATAACAAAATACAAATTATGTTTAGTTTTGAATAAACAAAATAAATTTAAGAGGCGATATATATTTCAATCACATAAAAAGTACTAAAGAGGATTAAATGTTTCTTTAGTCTCAATGTAAATGTACAAACCGACATTTCCACTAAGTGTTGTATGACATACATATTTCATAAGTTCCGCGAACGACGCAGAGATGAATATCAATAAATCTTATGAAATAGTGAAGAAGAGAATAAAACGTTTTAGAAAATAAAAAAAGAATAAATAACAAAATGTATCTGATGATTTCTTTTACATATTTTATTGTGTTTAACGCTTAAAAAAATATTTAAAGCAGGAAAATGATTAATAAACATGGTAAATTTTACAATTACGGCAACTATTCTCAGTTTATTTACCTTTTTTTCTTATAGTGCCATTAGTGTATTTTATTCTCTTTGTCTGAAATCTATAGAATACTTGGAAACCTTCAGCATTTTTTTGTTTATAACAAAAAAATAAAATTTTGATCTTACCTTTTAACAATTATATCACTATATAACTAACATATAAAATAAAGGTTACTTGAAGATAATCTTTTATATCTTATATACTCATCGTCTTAAGACATATGCAAAGACCCCTAAATGAATGTTAGTAAAACAACCCCTCATAAAAATATTTATTGTCTGTAGCTTGTATAAGTTAAAATTGATTTCAAAGCTTCTTTTTTTCATATATTGTACATCCATAGTTTTTATACGTCACATAATCCTCATTTATTCAGTAGCCATTGCCGTTCTGTTTTTAGGAATAAAGTTGTCGAATATACCAAGTATTTGAATACTTTTGTTTTATCTTGTAATATTACACTCTAACGAAGTTTAAATTAAGTAATCTATGGCTATGTGTTAAAAAACTAAATAGATGTATTAATGGATTTTTTTAAGCGCTGTGTACCAAAAGATTTTTCTCAAAATAATTCTTCTTTAATAGACAATTGCGCATACAAATTTTTGATTATAAAATATTGTCTAAGTATAAATCAAGGCTGTCTATAAGTAATTAATTTATTTTACGACATAAAAAGACATAACTTATTATTACTTACCCTGTACTTCAGATAACATAAATTGCTTTAAAAGGCATAACATGATTTTGCTATAGTAAACATCTGATACAAACATGTAAGCAGTATGAGGTTTATATAAAATGTGATTTAATAAAAATATAGTTCCTAACATTGTTAAACAAATCTAATCTTATTCTGGGGTATCTAGTGGTGTTCGATGGAACAAACAAAATCAATGACTACAGATTCGGGCAAACAGCGAGTAACAGACTTCGATCGAGTCATTCTATACAACACAAAGACGTGGATCCTAAAATATCTGTGGTTTAATAGAAATTTGGGAATAATAAGTGAGATATTCTTTTGAAAACAAAAATAATAAGGGAATTTCTTTTAGATTTCTGCTTAGCTATTAAATAAAAAATAGTATAGCTCATTATTACGTACTGTACATAAATAATAGCTTTTTAATGTTATTTGCTTCATTTTCTTGTTTATTTTTAAATTTACTCACTACATTTATTATAATGATTTTAAAACCGTCCATAATCACGTTAAAGAATTGAGTTCCGAGTATACTGTGTTTTTATATTGAATATTTATTCTTGATTTCACTGTTTTGAGCAATAAAATGAACATTTGCATTTAACGTTATATAATGTTATAATTGAGTAAATTCAATACTCTAAAACTCAACGTATATTACGGCGTCTAGTATTGAAAAATCACAGTGTCGGTTCTTATTACTTCTTAAGAAATATTAGAGCACAGGAACATAGTCTATGCTAGAGGTGTTTCTGAGATTTTAATTTTGTCGCTACAAAATTAGTGAATTTATAAAACTTTGACTGTTTCAGTCTTCATATATTTGGATTTAATTAAATTTTCCTCGAACACCTCCAAAAATATTCTGCTTATATTTTAAGACGAAAACAACGGAGTACACTTCACTAGATACTTGAGCTTCAGTCTTCGTTAAGCGTGTTGTCTTCTTTTAAAAAGAACAATAATAAAGTTAGAATGATCCGTATATCATATTCTATATATTTAAATATTTAGAAGCATTAAAGTATACCGTTTATGACAATTTTACAACCTCTAATGATTAAATTATCTGCAAGGTAAAGAAAAGTATGTTAGGATTTTAGTCCAAGTATATATGTTACATAAAAAGACAGTCAAAAAAATTTTTCGTTTAAACCTACAAAAGTTACTTTGATAATATACTACAGAAAGTTAAAAAATAGTTTAATGAAATTAGAAAAAACACCTTTGTGACCAAGATAATCTGTGAAATATAATATAATTGAATATTATAAACTTATGTAATAAGTAATCCTTAAAATAATAGTAATACAACAACGTTAATCGTTGCCGTAATACACTATAATTAATTTATAAGTATACGACGTTTTCCGCTTAATTAAAGCACGTCAGAAGCATTATAACAGAGGATTAATTATGAAATAAAATCATATTAGATCTGAAATATCGTGTTCATCGTAAGAAAGGAATATATTTCGCTAAACCTATTTGATATATGTAAGTTAAAGTTGAGCAATAAGTTAGGATCAGCAAAAGTCGAAACTTAGGTTACTTTTGTAAGTCTTCAAGATTAGCGTCCCAGTTACTTTGTTGCAACATAAACTTTGTATTTAAGTTATTATAATTTTAAATTTTATATAACCAACATCCATTTTATATAGAAAACTTGCTGTTACATTAATTTAGCCATAATGTATAATTTATCCAGTCAAAATCGATTTGGCGTACAATAAGGTCTTAAGAAAGCTATAGACGTCACGTCGTCCATTATTTAATCATTTATCAAATTTTCCCTTTCTTCTTCTATGACACATTGTTGGTTATGATTAATAAATAGTATTTTATAACTTTTTCGCTGATTTCGATGTTTATCATTCTGTAATAAAGCAATAAAATTTGTCAATATGTTAAAGATAAAAAATACTGAGCGCATTTCACTAACCTGGTTAAGGCTGAACGCAAACTATATTGTTGTTGAATCTCTGTAAGTCTGTGTGTTGGAAAAGACCTGGTCTATAAATAAACGTAGTAAAATATAATCCTCTTAAATAACTTTATGTGCAATAATTCAAATTTATTACATTACACGTGCAACATTAATTGTACCCAATTAGGAGCTCAGTAGCAAGACTAAAATAATTATATGTACCAAACTTATGTGTTATGGTTATATCAACTTAAGTATATTATTTTATATACTTCCGCGTTAAAATATGCCATCAGACAAAAGTAATAGAAACATATTGTGACTTAATGATATATTGATGTGCTTTTTCCTAGTAAGATCAATGAGTGTGAGAGGTTTTAGCTTTCTCATTTAGTAAAAAAAAACAAACAACTTATGAATATAATCAATATGTACGTAGAGAATGATGAACAGAATAAACACCAGAAATATATGGAGAAATGCATATTTAATGGAATTACTTAGTAGAATTGAAACATTTAAAATAAAGAATTTTGCTTCTGCTTTTTGGTAAGACAGCTATCATTAATTTCTTTGGAGAAGTTTTCTCTTAGGAATGTATGTGGTTGAATTATATATTCGAGGAACGAAATATTCCATTAATTACATTTTGTGGTCATTTAACCTTATTATCTTTAAAACAAAAATTATATGCGAAGGCCATAAATACAGATTATTCGTTGCTTAATTAAAACCAATTAAATTTATCAGATAAATTAAAATCATTAAGTTGTAATAATATAAGAACATTTTTAATATATGAATTAATTGAATTCCTTAAATGTTAAAGAATATATTTAGTAATGATGTTGAATATTATATTTTTACTGCCTATGAAATTTTTGTATAATTTATTTATATACATATATGTATAATAATTCTTTTTTTTTTTGTTACAGATTTCATCTTTTATAATGAACCGGTTATGTAAATGGATATTTCCGCAAAAAGCTTTGAGCAGAGGGTAATTTTCATTTTGAACCTAAATATTTTGAATTAAACATTCCTATTTTTCTTCATTGAATCTAAAAGCTTATTTAATTTTGTTAACAGAATACTGCGGTATAAAAAATATACTCTTGAGAAATAACACTTTGAGAGAAATGAAGATATACCGTCGTCAATCACTAAGATATTCACAATATCTTGGAAATCAACATGAATAATGCTGCGTGAAATGAAGCTAATCAAACGTCTACAATGGGCCAAACATATACGCATGTTCTCGCTAACTTTACTTCAATAAATGATTCGCAATCTTATTATGTTGTAGACGTTGATAAAGACGCCTGTGCCGTGGCAGATGAACCCAAATATCCAAGTAGCTTCGGAATTACATTGGCTGTGCCGGAATGGGAGGCGATTTGTACAGCCATAGTACTTACCCTTATCATTATTTCGACTATTGTTGGCAATATATTAGTAATATTAAGTGTATTTACTTATAAACCTCTTAGAATTGTCCAAAATTTTTTCATTGTATCATTAGCGGTAGCAGATTTAACGGTAGCTATTTTAGTTCTTCCTCTTAATGTTGCATACTCAATTTTGGGCCAGTGGATTTTTGGGATTTATATGTGCAAAATGTGGCTGACATGCGATATAATGTGCTGCACTTCCTCTATATTAAATCTTTGCGCCATAGCACTCGACCGATATTGGGCTATAACTGACCCAATAAATTACGCACAAAAGAGAACATTGGAAAGAGTACTTCTAATGATTGGTATAGTTTGGATATTATCTCTAATAATTAGTTCCCCGCCTTTGTTAGGATGGAACGATTGGCCGGATATATTTGAACCAGATACTCCTTGCCGATTAACTTCGCAGCCTGGTTTCGTAATTTTTTCTTCCTCTGGATCATTTTACATACCATTAGTTATCATGACAGTAGTGTATTTTGAAATATATTTAGCAACTAAAAAACGATTGAGAGATCGAGCTAAGGCTACAAAAATAAGTACTATATCTAGTGGCAGAAACAGATTGTCTTCGAAAGAACAAAATGACCAAGACTCGGTAAGCTCTGATGCTAACCACAATGATAACCAAGGAGATACAAAACTACGTTCTAGTAAAGACAACAAGAAGAAATCAATAAACACAACTTCAAAAACTAGACCGATCCGAAAATATTGGAGTAAAGACGATAAATCTCACAATAAACTTATTATACCAATTTTATCTAATGACAATTCTGTAACAGATGCAGCAGAGAATTTAGAAAACAGAAATACTTCTTCGGAGAGCAATTCTAAAGAAACCCACGAAGACGATTTAGAAGTTATTGAATCTTCGATAGTTAAGGTTCAAAAACGTCAGAAAACAAGTCAGCAAAATACCGTGTACCAATTCATAGAAGAGAAACAGCGTATATCGCTTACTCGAGAACGAAGAGCGGCACGTACACTTGGTATTATTATGGGAGTCTTTGTCGTTTGTTGGTTGCCGTTTTTCGTACTTTATGTGGTAATTCCATTTTGTTCAAGTTGTTGTTATTCAAATAAATTTATTAATTTTGTGACATGGCTAGGATACATAAACTCAGCCCTAAATCCTTTAATATACACCATATTTAATATGGACTTCAGGCGCGCATTCAAAAAACTTCTATGTATAAAGCCATGACAAAAAAAGTATTATAAGCAGTAGGTGCCAAAAATTAGAATGTAAGATTTCATTGTTTCAAATTTATATGATTTTATCTTGATCTAATCTTGATGCCGCTATCTTGCTCAAAATAGTTTTCAATATAAAATGTTTATATGTGCAAATATTTGTCGTTATAGAAGCGAAATTGAAACTAGTGTTTATAAATGGAACCGTCTATAGAATAGTAAAAATAAACGTAGTTGACAAAAGTAGTTTAGTCAATGTATATAATTCAACTAGTTCCTAAAAGTGTTTTAATTTTAAATCTATTATAAAATTATAAGTGTATATAAAACATTTTTTTGGTGCATAGCACTGTTGTGTTAGAATAATATTTATAAATTATTTATACACTAATATCAACGAAATAATTTTAGTGTAAATAGCAATAATAGATGTAAATACATATCTCAATGTATATAGGTAATATTACTAATTTTGATTAATAAAGAGTTCCACAATTCGTTGAGTACGTACTCCACGAATTATACTAAAATTTACACACAAGCTGGTATTACACGTTTCTTATAATTAAAATTCAATTTTCTCATACTTTTAATATCCCTTTAAAATAATATGAGCCCTTATTTGAAAGGGATATCAGAATCAGGTTTGTTAACGCTTAATATAATAAAATATTACTAGCCAATGTTCGTTTCATTGTTACAATTGATTTTTATTTCAACTAATTATAAAATATTTAGACTGTAATACGAATTTATCTTATAGAGTTTTCCAACATGCCAACAAAGATTTGGAAAATAATTCATAGTTAAACGAAGCAAAGGAATATACTTAATAGAAACGACATCATATCAATTTTGATTTACGTATATGTATATAATCTCTTAAACAAATTTAAAAATACCCTCATTACATAATCGAAAATGTGTATATGAATTAACATTACATAATAAGTTTACTATACTTGTGTCGTGAAATGTTTTAATAAATTTACTTATTTATTGGTTACAGTAATAGATAGGTTACTGAAAAAAATAAAATAAAGTGATTAGAATAAGATCTTATTGTACGATATATTTCTATAAAATATATATCAGAATAATAAAAATATCAAATAAGCTAGTCCCTGGATATGTGGCTCACTGAACTGTGTGAATTTTCCTATACATATTGTTAGGAAGAAAACGGGTATTATTTTCTACATAAAGTGCGGTAACGGTCTTGTTTTTAGGAATTTCCTTCATATTCCTGTCATAAATTTCTTCACAGACGAGCTTTTTGATCTTGAGACGGGGCAGCTCTTTGATCTTGTAGAGTGGCCTAGAAAAACTTTTGTTTTGCTGAATCTTAAAGAAACTTGAAAAAAATTATACAAACTAAATATGTATATTTAGTTCTTTAACACAAAAGGGCTTTTGTAATAAATATTGGCAATATTTTGACGAAGCCCTTTCTGATATGTCAAACATTAATTGAATGGGTATTTTTAAATACTCCTTATGTTTAATTAGACAATAAATTTACCATTCGATTGTATAATTCAAACACAAGAGTGTTAGACAGCTAAATCGAGCCTCTACCAGAGCAACACTATTTAAAATATATATACATATTTCACGAATTTTTCGTTGCAATTTTTTTATGTTAATAAACAAATTAAACTTAATACATTTAATTTAAATCAAGCCTTTTGTTCATGGAGTTATTAAAATTATGATATTTGTAATTATCCAATCCAACAGGTTCTTCATGAAAAAGTTATTTTTATTCTATCCATGTAATCAGTTTAGAAATGCAGAACGAGTGGTTAGACGTAGGAGATTTTTGTATCCCATTAACACTAAAATGGCGCACGTTAATACATTATTGGTCGCCAGTATTGCTAAAATATTTTCTCAATGTGTTCCAAATGACTCTCCCAAATCAGAAAAATTTTGTAAAATTGGATAAAGGTACCGAAAAAAAATGGCTATATATTTGCGAAGGCAGTTAAAATTGCTAAGCATTTGCTGGTGAAATGTAAGATGACCCTGGATAGCGATCAGTATTTGCGTCGCATCGTCACGATAGGGTTCTGGATATAATACGTGAAGCGGTAAGTCTTTTGGTAACTAGAGCGCAAAAGGAAATAACCACAAAGGAGCTATCAGTAGGTTTTGTGAGAGCAGGTACTAGGGCTGTAAAATGCGTCGGCCACCAGACCAGACATATTTATGAATTCGCGAATCATAAAGCTCGTTGTGATAATAGAGCTGACGTTTCCTTTGGAAACAAATGTCCCCAAAGACCATATGAACAAGGTCGATAAATATTACGATCTCACTAATAAACTAACTAGAAATAGGTTCATCGTCGATTTGTCCACGGTAGAAGAGAGAGCGGGAGGTATAACGACTAAATCTCTCTACAATCCCTTAAAAGACAAGAAAAAGAAATAATACCATTTTTTTAAGTGAGATTTTAACACGCATTAGAATGGGGCTCCTTAAACCTGGGAGACTGGGTCGCAAGTTCCAGGCACTGTTGAAGCTCCTCTCCATGTCACGCTATGGACCCGACACCGGAACGTCTATTGATTGCAAAGTGGTTTTGTTTTATTAAGCTTTACATTAGTTAAGTTCATTTAATGTTAAAATAGCTCCGAAAAGTAAATTGGACACCTCTTAGACACAAAATCAATAAGATACGAAATTTATTTACTATCTTATTTAAGAGGCTGTTAATTTAATTACTATTAATATACACCTACTAAATATAAAGTTAAAAAATATTTGTTGTATTATAAATTTTTTTGCAAGTTTCTGCCCACCGTCAGTATCCACCTTGAACAACCTTGAACAACCTTGAAAAACCAATACATCTTCATACTTTTTCAATCTAACGTTCATAGACGGATGAAGTAAGACAAAGCTCTAAGGGTCAAGTTTATGCTGTTAAGATAAACAAAAATTACTTACTATTTAAAAATAAATAAAACTAATATGTGTTTGGAAAATATGAGTATTTTTTGTAAACATACCCTTATATCAAGTAATTTAGGTAATTGCGGAATATATCACAAATGGCCAACAAATTTTAATTAATATTGTACGCAGAAACTATGGTTGATGTTAAGACTGATAAAAATTCTAATTATAATGTAGATGTTATCACTATGAAAAATTGTTTCCCATTAGCATGTTATATTTGAAAAAAAAAAACGTTAATAAAATAATTTTAGTTTAACAAAACATACTCAACCACGTCGATGCCTGAGTTAAGGTATCACTAGAATTGTATGTACCCATTTCGG
>DVQP01001897.1:0-13870 GCA_018231745.1 Danaus eresimus
TTGAATTTTCTTAAAGCCTATATAGGTAAAAATCAATATACAGTGTATATTGTATGGTGTTTTACTAAGTCATATATACGAGAAAACTTTTAATACAGTTTTAACATGTTGACATACAAATAAATACACATATAAAACATATTAATCATTTACATAAAGATGAAAAAGTTGAATGGACTTGAAATCATAAGTAAACCTAGTGGTGATAAAAACCTAATGAAGTTCAAGCTATGAATACAACAAAACAACTTACACAGTCCTGTCGTTTGCGACAAAATCGCGAAGAGTATTATCACTGTACTGGTTTCCATGTTGCTTCTGTGCTTCATAGATCTAATAAGAAATAAGATTTATTCTATTTTATTATACAAAAACACTTTACTCCGGCACACATGTTCACCACACTTGATGACCTAATCCGAATAAAGCCCTCAATGACAACACCCACTAAAAATAGTAGTAACAATTTCAACCGACGAATACAGAAAATGACACAAAGAGACGTTTTACGTTAAATATATGTAACGGTAAACCCTTAGCCCTGCTCATTACTTCATCTCATAACTAAAGAATGAAAATAACACACACAATCTCACTTTTGCAACGGTAGTCGGTAAATCGATAATTGTATTTCAATATCTGATAGGTGTATTACAAAAGCTAAGTATGTTTATTTATCCGAATTATTAATTTAAAAAATACCTACATAGCTTATTTTATAAAAGCTTCATCGCGAAAGGTCCGAATAAGTTACAGTATTTACAGATTTTAAAGGCGGGGCCTCTGAGATTCTCGTTTCGACAGTGATCAATTCAACTGCTATTTTGCCATAGACTTTACCGTTCCATGGCATAGACAACAACAATGGCGCGATTTGCCATAGTTCTGTATCGAGCTTTTATTATTATGCTTTAGTATTTATGACTAATCTGTGATTAAATAAAAAAATATACACAATATTCGTGAAAAACAGTAAAACCATATATGTTGAGGTTTTAATAAAAAAAAATTTTTTTTGTTATCGACAAATATTATTCATTTTTTAAATTCAAATAATTAATAGAATATTATCCAATACATCACCAAATTTTATTAACATACCTAATTTATAAGCGTATATCAAAAAACTTAGAGATATTTATCAGCTGTATATACGTTGCGCATACCTTAAAGCGCGAGATTTAAAATGAGATTAATACTTAACAGTTAAAATTATCAGTTACTCTAACAATTAAAATAAACCTACCAGAGTAAGATTTTTCTATTGAAATATTATTTTTTACACTAAGGAAAGTTACAATTATAAAAATATAACAATATGGAACTTTTTTGAAGGACTATATCAAATAACATTATTTCTTTTTAACTTCATTTTGGATTGTTCTAGAAAAATAAATTTTCTTATATATTAATTAGAATTAAGTTTTTCCAAAAAGGGTAAATTTTCTGCAGTTTTTACAATGAGTAAGTAAACGAATATTAAAGTAGAAGTTGATTATTATTTCTGTTACTCAACGGTTTCTTTAAATGCATAGATCATATTTGAATTTCATTAACTTAAAGCTCAAGAATTAATATTTTAATTATGTTTAGGTTATCAGCCTATCGTGATTAAAAAGCAACATAGCTTTTATACTTGTGACTCACCGCGTATCAATATTACGAGTAATACATGGAAATCCGATGTCAATATTTTACAATTACATAGTAATGTACAAAGCAGGAGATCTGAAGAATATTATAAAAAATACGAGCTTGATGAAATACCTGTTAAGGATGATTGCAGTTTTAACGATCATTCGTTCAGCGAGGGATATGACTCTGGGACAGGGGACAATAAGGATTCCATCACGAATTCTGACCTCGACAAGTTAGAAATGAAAATTATGACGAGAATGTCGCAGGAGTTACTGACAGACACGAGCACCGTCAGCAGCTTGGATTCCAACTTGAAACTATTTAAAACAACCGTTCAACAAATATTTGATAATTTTCACGACAGCATGTGTGACTTTGAGGATTACAAGAAAAGGTTCAATGAAATAATGCAAAAGAATAAAGGTGATTCTGTGACTGAGCTCGAGGAGTTCATAAGCACTATGTTACACAACATCCGCTCCTCGGAGATGTCTGTGGCCAATAGCAAGACTATAGAAGGGACAGATAGAAATAATGAGCTCGCCTGTCCCAAGGACTATGAAAATAATCGAGAAATCTTGACTACCAACAACAGCTCTACGGTGATTGATAATTTTGGGTATAGTCCCAGTTCAAATACCGCATCAACTAGCGGAGTGTCAGTAACTTGTCTCGTCAGTGAGGTTCCTTGCCTGGAAGTTAAAATAACAGAACGTAATATAGTCTCTGAAAGAAATTTTCGCGAACCATGTCTGAATGATGTAGGAAACTTGGCTTCGGCGGATAATATAAAAATTTTGGCAGCCAAAAATATCGAAATAGAAAAATATGCCGCTGAACAGGACCATTACAATGTATATGACTCTAAACCTGACAGGGACATTCCTGTCAAAAATTCGTGTGCCATGAAAGATATCCATTTAAATGAGAACTTCGTCAACGATAAAGACAAGGACGAGAATAAGTTTTTCATGTTCAAGATATGTAGCTACATATGCAAAAAGCTTCGTAAGATGTGATGTCGAATAAATATAATATCGTTTTAAATAATTTTTATTTCATACTAGACAATAGGAATGATTATCACAAGTCGGCGTTGTCGTCGAAGTTGTCGATGTAGTACCACCGTATCATGGTGATGTGTTTGCAGAGCTGCACAGCGAACTCCTTCTTCATGTGCAGGAAGTGTGTTATGATGGGCAGGTCCAGCATGATGAAGGCCTGCCCGTCTATCTCCTCCTGCTTCATCTTGTCCGCTATCAGTTTGCAGTCGTCGGTGTTGCTCAGGTAGTTGTAGACGTCGTCGACCGTCCAGTCCAGAGGGTTCCTCGCCAGCTTCATCTTGCCCCTGGCCCAGGCTGTGGTTGTGTTCTTCTCGAACATCTTGTTATCCGACGGCAGCGGATCGTTGGTGTTGAACTTGAGTTTCTTCAGTTCCGGTTCCTCCGTGTCGCTGACGTCCGATATGTTTTTGGAGTCTCTGGAGTTGCAGCTGCTCTCGTTGGTCTCGTTCTCTGTGTCGCTGTCCTGCGTGTGTCTTTTCTTGCTGACGCACGAGTTGCTGTAGATCGTCTCCACGTCCTTCTTGTCCCAGTGCGCTTCTTTCATCTGAAGCGCGAAATTTGGTAACTTGGCCCCTCGTGTTTTCATTTCTAACTTGGGGTAGCTGTTCTTGGCGTCGCGTTTTCTCCGAGTATTCCTCTTGTAGTCTGTGACGCTCCCTGGTGTATTCGGTCTAGTGCCCGACTCCGAGGGTGGTGTGGAACCCGCGCTGTGTTCGCTTTCCACCGACTCTATGTCTCTATGTTCAATCTCCTGTACTGGCGGTTGCTCCTTTTCCCTCTTCTCCTGCTGTATTTTTTTCTTTTTCTTCCTTCCGTTCACGCTCCCTTTCGGCCTGCCGCGCCGTTCTGTTCCATTATCTGTTACATTAATATAAATTAGATATAGATATGTGATAATCTTCAATACACTTTTGGTATAGTCTTTATTACAGGGAAAACATCAAATAGTTTTATCTTAGTGTCATATCATTGTATGATACTCACGGAAGGTTGACTTCTCGACCGTCTGACAGGCGTGTGGACATTGGAGAGGGTACTCGTCAGGTCCGAACAGACTGGGACAGGCCTGTAGCTTGACACATATGGACCGGCAGAACGAACCCACCTTAGACGGCTCCGTCGCTATGGGGACGTACGCGTGGTACGTGCTCGCTTTTAATCTACAACAGATATACTGTTACTAACACGTGCTTACCGCCACAACCCGGCACATTTTTTTATAATTACTCTGTTTTCTATAGAGCCACCATAGGACATTCTACTATGCTTTCAAACTTTTGTGTCTTTTAAAGAATGTGTGTCACGTAATGATAATGCTCACAACATATTTGTGTTTTTTATAATCCAAATGAATCAAACTTACTTGGCTCTTAGCATTTCTAGTTTCATCCCTTCCTCTGGCGGACCCTCAGTTTCCCAATCTTTGAGCAGTTTCGCCGGTTTGTATGAGGCCGAGATGATCTTGTTGAGTACTTCTTTCAGTACAAGCAGCAAGGGTCCAGGGCCCACAGCTTTGGGTAGTTGTGACAATTTGTTTCGACTTATCGACGGGCCGGCGTAACATTTATAATTGAAGAATATTCTATCGCACCACTCTTCCGCGGATTTGATGTCGTCTTTGATAGTTTTGGGCTCCTCCACGGGCGGGGGTATTTCCTTTGGGTTCGTGTCTGGTATATGCAGCTCATAGTTGTTGCTGTCACACCATCCTACGGGGAATAAGAGATCACTATCTTGGGAGTACCAAAACTTTTCGCCGATCGGCAAAAGTTCGACATACAACATGTGTTCCACTATTAATTCGACCGAAGCTACGTGGATTTCCTCGTGGTTCAGAGGATTCACCGCTTCCAGCTTCATGTTGGCTTCGATTCCTTTAAGCTGTTCTTTGTTTCCGAAACAGTATTCCGGCGCGGGGACGGAGGCGGTCATGGCAAGGTATTCGTCCCATTCAAATACACCGTCTTTCCATACCCTAGGTGGTTTAATATCCAGCTTGTGTGACTGTGCCCAACCGATGGGGTAAATGTAAGGGTGCATGTTATCACAAAGCCAGGCCATTTTCGTGTCCTCGTAATCTTCTAGGTTATCGTCTATGACGACCAAGAAATGGAGATTATTGAAGATTTTGGTTACTGTGGCAGGGCGGAAAGTCTTCATGTCGTTTGGACTTAGTGCTTCTACTTTCATGCCTGTAGCAAAACTGTGCGCTTCTAAGATGGGATTTGGCTAGAAAAAAAACGAATTTTCAAACTTTATCATATAGTAAATGTATGAACAAAAATATTTTTGATTTAATAAATAACAAATATACCTGAAACAGGTCAGCTGGAGTTGGTTCTTTGATAGATTCCTCCGCGCTTTGTCTCAGCTGCGTGCTGAGTTTATTCTTACATGAGAATTTATTGACTTTGCCTGGATACTTGAACTGCCACGGAGAACCCTGTAATAATAAATGATAAAAATTTAAAAAATTATACAATAATTATTAGCTTTTATTATATTACAATAAGCAGTAGAGGTGTCATATAGAAAAGCTTGCTGACCTTGTTGGTGACAAATCCAAAGCTACTCAATCTGGTGTTGCAGAAGAACATCCAAAACTGTGGTAAATCTTCATCAGCTCCATCATACCTTAACAAGAGCCGACCTCCAATGTTTTCACACACCTGCACATACATTTTTATAAATGAATTTCATAGAGTAAAGGTTCTGAATAGAAGTACATCTACATTATCAGCGACATTATATTTATAACATCTCACTTAGACATTGTAAACTTTGCACCCATAAATATTTCTATAAGACAAAGTTATAAGCTATGTTATAATCAAATATGTTGTCAAGAACTAAAAATATATAAAAATGAAATCTTACAGTTGCAATCCAGTATCTATATGGATCAATTATATTCTGTATTTCCACTTTCATCCCAACTTTGATTCGATCGATTGGAGACATTCCTTTGTTATTCAATGCCTCAAGCGAAACCGACTGTCCAACAAGGAGGGCTTTTTTCATTATATCTATGATAGTTTCTCCGCATCTTTCATTTATCTCATCAGGAGGTTCAACCAGTTCATCATATTTTCCACACCAGCCGAGAGGATGTACTTTAGTACTGGATATATCACACCAAAAGTCTGTTTGGGCACCAATGAATTTTATCCTAAGCAAGTGGCCGCAGACCATTGTGATCTCAGCCAACCAGTACACATCAGGATTGTTCTTGTGACACACCTCGAGTAACATCCCCTGTTTGATACCATTGTTCAGGCTGGCTTCAACCTACAACATATTTATTACAAAAATAACATATATAGAAATTTAAAAGACTATTTTCCTTTATTCTCTTGTAGGATTTATTTCATATGAAACATTAATAACAAAGATTGAAAAATTATGGAACAACCTTAGCAATTTTTTTGTGAGGCATAATAAAATTATTATATTTAAAAAATGTATTAAAAATAAATATGTTATGATACAAATGCTCATGTTCAATTTATTATAAGTAATAATAATTTTCCCTCAAATTAATAATCAGATAGTTCTGTATTATTTTGTAAGTTATAAAAAAGAAGAATTGCAAAAAAAAATGTTTATATTAAAACCAGTCACTGTAGAAAGTAAAATTAAAGTAATTATTGAAAGTGCCTGTATAGAGGACAAGTTTTTTTATAACCATAATCATTTATACTCACATTATTATAATAAAATAGGTTAACCTGAATTATTTCAATATCTTGGTTTTCGGCTAACTTTAACAGTTAATAAGAATAGTTGTTAAATTAAAATGATATTTATTAAATAATAAATAAAAATTATTTAATCATCAAATATATTTGCATTTAATTATTTATATATTAGGAGAAAGAATTCACAATTCCTTTTAATTATGCCTTACTTAAATTTATTATAATAATGGTATACTTAGAGTCAATTTTATTAATAAATAAGGATTACATATTTTATTTTTATTGTATTAGTATTAAGCAACATGATTATATAAACAGAAAGTTGGAAAACTTTTAGCAGTACCTTTAATTAATAGGAATCGAATTTAAATAATGATTTGATATGACGCACGTAATTTCGATAGGACAATGAGCTGACATACTTTACGCAGCTCGTTCCATATGGAAAAGGGGAATTTAATAATATATATGAAGTACAAAAATAAGACATAAGTTGTAATTAAGAGTAAAAAAATGATTTTTTGTCTACATTCTAAAAATAGTCATTACATGGCCTTTATTTGATAACAGTTTAATATTAAAAGAAAGTTACAAGAGACAAATTTAAATTATTTTTGATTAGTTTCTAATCTTACATTGTAATAGAAAATATATCATTTAATAAAAAAACAATAAAAGAAATTCGCAACTTACGTGATAAAATAATTCTTCGGGAACAGCAATACTTTTTGTATCTTCTAAATAATTATTCCATTCAAATTCCATAATAAAGTTTTTTCTGAGTAGTATACTAGAGTCTTATTTCTATAAATATTTAAAATAAATAAAAATTCATTAACGCATAATCTAAAAACTTATTACTTAATGTCTCCCTTTGAATTTCAGTTCACTGAATGGAATTGAAATTCATCGAGTAACCAACTGTTTCTTCTCATTCTTTTCTATATCCATACATGAATAGTTTGTTTATCTCTCTCACTCTATTTGTATTTTGTATGAGATGTAGCTTTTCCTTGTCATCATCAAATAAATTTAAAGACGTACCTGTCCGTCGGTATTACACGTAGTACAATATGTAACAAAAAATGTAGAGTTAGAAAATAAAATTATCAAAAAATATGTTTTTTTTTTTCTTTTAGAATTATAACAGTTAAAGGATACTCAACGAAACAATTATAAGTATTTAGTGTGATCATTTATTAGATGACAATACTATAATTGTAAGTTCATATCAGTTCTCTAAGAGGCTAAATTTTTCTTATAATTTATTAAATAGCGTACCTGTGAACATTTACATTATTATATGTTTATTTTTTATAACTGTAATTAACTTATTATTATTATTTAAAAAAAATCGTTAATAAAATATAATGACTTATTCAACATTGAAAACTTACTGGTTTTATGTTTTATGGAAGTAGCTCTTTTCTATGAACTAAATATTAGAAGATATGTTTTTCAAGAATAATTTTTATATTCATAACAAAACGAGGAATACAACAAGAACTCAAATAAATTTTAACCTTTAGAACTGTTTTTTGTATGTTTACATTTTTGCATGTAAATGTAATAATGTACGAAAGTTCTAAAAATATGAATAAACATAATGTTAAATTTATTAAAGTTAAAACATAATAGTTATTTTTGACAAAAGTTTTCACTATGCCTTTCATTACTTATTTTAATTTATTTTTGTCGAATATTATACTACCAACACTGTTTATTGGATAGCCGTACAGACTTGTCAGTTGTCAAATTTTATCTTATTAATGCCATCAACAAAATATATATTTAATCTAAGAGTGACTTCTGATGGAAAACAATTATTATTTGTAATATCCATCGAAAGTCAATAGAAGTTTTGGTTCAGGTGTATGTTTATTGAGTGATTTTATTATGTGAATACTTTCTCTTTGTTGGTGCTGTTGCGACATCCAAAATGAGTCGATTTGCTGCGAACAATATTCTTTATGCAGTGCCTACAAATACTTCCAATGGGACTGACGAAGGATGTATGCTACTAAATCCGTCTCAGAGCGTTATCATTACTGGTGCATACAACGGTATTCCGCAAACGTTGATTCTAAATTTGATATCATGGGTATGTTTGATTCTATTGTTTACCGTATTGCGTCGAACAGCCTGGAATTATGGACGGATGGCTTTGGTCCAACGGTCAAAGAGCAGATGGACAAACTTATTTTACCGCGGCAGTGATAATGATACATTGGTAGAGAGAAGACGGAGCACAGATGAGTCAATGAACATAGATGAAGGGTTTTTCACGTGGTTGCCTGCTGTATTTCGTCTTACGCGCGAACAAGTGCTCGCTAAATGTGGCCCTGATGCTGTACATTATCTGTCATTTCAAAGGCATGCAATAACGCTCATGTTCATTGTTACCATAGTATCTATTGGAATTATACTGCCAATTAATTTCCAAGGCACAAATTTACAAGTTGATGCTAGCACATTCGGCCGTACTACTCTGTCTAATCTAAATGGAAGATCATACTGGCTGTGGGTCCACACACTGATTAGTATCATGTTTCTACCTGTGTCGGTGTTAATTATGAGGAGATGCACAGGCCGCAAGCCCGTACCAAACTCCATGACAGGAACTATAATGATAACAAACATATCCAGAGCCGATAGAAATGAGGCGACAATCAGAGCTTATTTTACCCACAATTTTCCTCACATACAAATTGTTGACCTACGACTAGCTTTCAATATAAACAAGTTGAATGAAGTTCAAGAAAAGAAAGAAATGGTCACAGAAGCCCTTATATATACCGATACATATTACAGGAAAACTGGAAAAAGAATTACTGTGAAACCAACACTATGTGGACCGGAAGTTGATGCTTTAGAATTCTATACTCAAGAAGAAAAACGTCTTAAAGATGAAGCTAAAAGATGTCGGGCTTTAGTGCTCAACGATCCTCTCGGTATAGCTTTTCTAACACTACCTTCATACCAACTCGCTGAGCATGTCATCAATCATTTCAGTTTGCATAGAGGTTGGGTTCTGCAACACGCCACCAACCCTTCAGATATTATATGGGAGAATTTAAGTGTCCAGCCGGGGGTTTGGTATGTAAAGGCCATAGTAGTTAATTTCTGTCTGTTTATCGTTTTGTTCTTCCTTACAACACCAGCTTTCGTTGTCAATCTCTTCAACACCCTGGTAGCTAAACCCGAGACTCTTAGTAAGATAAGTAGTTTGATATTTGAATTTTTACCCACACTACTGCTGTGGACCATGGCGGCTGTAATGCCTGCCATCGTCGCCTTCTCGGATAAATTCCTTTCCCACTGGACAAAATCTCAGCAAAACTATTCTATTATGGCAAAAACTGCGTCATATTTACTTTTAATGACTTTAATTCTTCCCTCGTTGGGACTAGCCAGTGCCGAGGCTTTCCTTGCGTGGACTTTACACCACGAAAACGACACGTTGCGTTGGGATTGCGTATTTTTACCAGACAAGGGCGCCTTCTTCGTCAACTACGTCATCACCTCGGGCTTCATCGGTACAGCGCTCGAACTCATACGATTTCCGGAATTATTCTTATACGTCTGGTATCTTTTACAATCTAAATCGAAAGCAGAAAAAAGTTACGTAAAGAAGGCCATCTTATATGAATTTCCTTTCGGAGTCCACTACGCATGGAGTCTAGCTATATTTTCTATAACAATGGTTTACAGTCTCGCATGTCCATTGATCGCACCGTTTGGTCTCATCTACTTCGTTTTAAAACACATAGGCGATAAACATAACCTGTACTTCGCGTACGGTCCCTGTGATATGAGCGGGGTCGGCGGCGGGAGGATCCACGCAACGGCTGTTAGGTTGATCAGAATATCGGTGTTGCTTTTGTTGATAAACATGGCGGCCTGGGCAGGCCTGCGGGCTGGTTTCGAGGCTCGGACTATTATCTTGATAATGGCGTCCGTAGTCGCATTTGGAACATTCCTGCTGTTAAGTCCCTTCCCCAGCTGTACGCCGCCAGCGCCTTTACAGTCGGAAACCACCTTGCGCTTCCCCGAGTACGTGGCTCCGGTCCTCACTAAGCCCATAGACACTCCGCCCACATCCGCCTCCTCCACACCGGACTACGGAGCCTCCTCGCCGGTAGTCAACCTTTCTTACAACCCAGAACCTATTAACATTTAGGCAATGATTAGTTCTGTTACGCAGCGAAGTCATATCACGAGATTGAGGTATCTTCCGGATATCGAGCTTGTGTTTTTATTATATAGAAAGAGTTTTATGGTAATGTAAATAAATAACAAAATACAGCTCTGTTTTAATGAACTTAGCTTTAGAATGTGCACTCTATAATAATTCTACTTAACTGTACTTGTTTTTGTTATGACAACATTTTATAATAGTATAATTGTTTTTACGCGATCGGTTTATATAATTCAGCTGTAGCTTATATATATGTTTTGTATTATAAATTCTGTATTATTAGTTCGAAATGTTCAACTTATATGAATTTTTAAAAATATCTTTTATCATTATTAACATATTGCATAATAAATCGCACTAGACAATGGTTTGGAGCCGAAACCGATTCCTTCTTATGGTCGAAGAGTCTCTTAGGGATTAAAATTGTTTCTATTAACGCTACCCTCATTTACTCATATTCTCGTTACGACAAGAGTGAAAGAATGTCACGTTGAAACCATTGAATTACAAGTTTGTGGTTCGTTACTAGATGCCACTATCGGCGATTTGATCGAAGACATAGCGTGGGTTTAGTTTAAAGTCATTAATGAAATTAGAACAACATTCCCCGACATAATATTTTTGTAATAAACATTTTTAATAGCATAATATTTAGTGATTACATGGCTGTCTGTATTGTACGCTTAATTATGTTCTATTTAATCAAATATGTTTTGTTTTTCTATGTATATAGCTTGCCTAATAATGTAAAACGATTGTTACATATGTCGGAATATTGTTAATATACTTCTATTTTAAATACACGTGACTTATCATTGTTTGTTTTATCATTTAATTCGCGATCTCACCTGATAACTGTTTTTTTTTTCTTTCATACAAACCGCTTAGTCTTCTTTCTCACCGGCCAGTTTTTTGCTTCTCAATTATTTGATTGACATTTAGGAATAAATATGATTGAATTATTTGAGATTCTTTAAGAATGTACTTGTGTTATAAAAATGCATTATACCTGCCCACCTAATATTAGATCCTATTTAAGAAACAATAGCATTTTGCCTTAGTATTCTAGTTCCTAGTTTATCAATAGGTATCCTTCATTTATGATACATGTCCTGCAAAAGATGTATTCCGTTCAGTGGTTCGATTCAATTTCGTTTCACTATGTGGGTTTTCACTCGTTGAATAACAGAGCTAAGCGATAAACTCGTATCAGTGACGTAATTAATAATTTTATTATGCACGATCAGAATTAATCCGGAGAGCTTTTTGAAGCGATTTATCTAAATAACGTCATTCCATAAAAGCATAAGTATAAAACTTTATTAATATATTTGTGGTATATTTTAACTGGCTTCTCATAACAGGTGAAACTAGCTATTAAAGATTGCAGAGAAATATACGAGTTTTGTGGTGATTGAAGAAGCAAATTTTAATGCTTGTGAATTAAATATATTAAAATATTATTGGACTCTATAGTATAAAAGATTTTTATTGCTTCCACCTAAACTAAGATCCTCCATATTCTCCGAGTGCTAATTTTAAAAATTATCAATCAATCGAGAACAAACCGTCACTGCTGTATAATTCATGAAAAATTTTTCAAGGACTTATAAATTGTAGAACAGGTTTGTACAAGTAATAAATAAAAGTAAATCGATTTATTAAAACATTCTTTATGTTCAAATCAGGCGTTGGGTAATGGATTCCAAATTATATATTTTTTATTGTTATATGCACAGGTAAGAGGTTATTTAATATATCCGACTACAAAACTTTCGGTCAATATTATTTTGTGTTATTCATGTATACCTAGTACCTACCTACTTTGTTTCTTTTTGCGCTACAACAAAATTAATATCATAGGAACCTAGCAGGAACAATTGAATTAACATGACATTTTTGGATTTAGAAATTTTCAATTAAGTTTTCTCAGTATTACCGATATAAAAGTTATCAACTCCTGTAAGCATTTTAATTATCAACGTAACTTAAATCTTTTCTTAAAAGTGACTACAAATTTGTGACGTCATTTTGTTGATGGAAATCAGGTTAACAAAAATAAATAAGCAGTTATACATATCATTAAGATACTTATCATTAAGATTTGAATATTATCGCAATCATTAATATTCATTAATGGTCCCCCGGACGCACTGAAACGAACAGCTACCGTTATTACATAATGACAATACAATATATGTATCTAAATAAATACTTGACATATTTATTTTGATAGGTAATGGTTGATATTAATATGTTCTTATCTTTAAGTCAAAACAACAAGAAATCTTTGAATTTTGTTTGTATTTCTACTGGTAGAAATTGACTATCCACCTGATGGTAGGTGGAAACACAGCTGTAGGTTGTAAGCAAGCAAGTGTATTCACTCCAGACTTGTATAAACCCGAATTGTAATTGGATGAAAACAGAGACGCAAGCATTCTGTTTCACACCTCGGCAGTGTGAATGAGGAAGCAGAAAGAATGTCACTTCGTATAAATGCGACAAATAAAAGATGAAGATTAACTGTGCGCTTGGTTGTTTGATGATAAAAAGTTGATAGCGGGAATTAAAGCCTGCAATTCCTACGTACACTGTCCAAAGTGTATCCAATATAAATCCGAGAACCTGGCTAGTTTTTGCCGGTACTCAAGGCTGGCTTGAATGATTATTAACAAGTCCTGATCAGGAGTAAGCCTTTTTACACGTCTCTGACCAGAAGGTAAGTGTCAGATGTGATATTATTTTTCCACCCTCGACTGCACCTGTCCTTTGTATAGACAAAGAGGCTGTCCCGGTGTGACGGACGTTGTGACGCACTTTTTAAGGACATCAAGATTCCTTGCATCATGCCTTAGCAGTGAGCTCCGCGAAAAGTTCAAAGTAAAGATTCTAGGAAACCCCAATACCATATAACTCTAGGTGATCGGTTACATATATCGAATACAATAATACATTCTGAATTCGGGGAGTTAATATGTACTCCTCTTAGACGTTAGGTTTTTTTTCAACGCCTCAATGGCAGACTGCCTCAGTTGTGGAATTAACACTCTACCATGGTCTCTCTTTCTAACTCCAATTCATTCCGTCTGGACCTAATGCTGGATTGAAATATATACATAACTAAAACTTCATTTGCCCAAACAAAATCCTCCGGTAGTAACCGCTCTCGGAAATAGAGTTGCAGAAAGAACACACCCCTGAGGAACCTCTGCGTTGACTTCCAATGTCTCTAACAAATAATTATTAGGTAAAAAAATCATGCAATCAAA